>JAPFFP010036067.1:0-15299 GCA_026153255.1 Solanum medicagineum | reverse complement strand
GCTCCATGTCATATAGATCTAGCTTTAAAATCTTATACTCTGGCGTGAATCTTTTAATTTGACCTTTTAGTTGATTTTTGTATATTGTTTTCCTGTTGAAAAGTTATGTATATGAATCCTTTATTGCTTAATATTTTAATGATTTGGGGGGCTTATTTATGTTTAACGAACTTGCATTATATTTGCTTTGTCTTGAGTTTGAGGCCTTCCTTTAGTTAGTTTAATTTCACATTTATTACATGTCAAAATTCAAGAAAATTATGGTTTAAGTTTAGTACATTATTTGTCAATATTATTTGTCTATTTGATTATTGTGGATGCTTTTGTTTAGTTTCATTCCTTTTGTCATTGATTCATTGTTTTATTTACCGAGTGTTTCATTTAATTTTAGTGATTATTACACATTTTCATAAGTCATTGGATACCATCTATGTTTATTTTATTTTATTATTTGTCTTCTTGTGATACTTACAAGTGGTGTTGTCTATACTATTTTATTTTACTTCTTTCTTTTATGTAAAGTTGAGTAGGGTCACTTTTTTATTAGTATTGTTATCATTTATAATCTCCTTTATATTTGCTTTAACATTAATTATAGATTTATAATGTCGTTTCATTCAAATCTGTGTGGGTCACTTTGTCCATTTACTCTTTTATTTAACTTATACATACATGTTTGTTAATTGACCGAGGAAAAATTTATCTGTCGGATTTTAAGGCATTTCCATTTGAAAAGATGAAAAAGTTTGTTTAATTTCACATTTTACTATATGTAAAAATTCAAAATTTTAATTTAAATTCATGTACATAGTATTTGTTAAAATTGACATAGAAGATTTTGTTGTTGTTTCGTGGCTTCATCATAATTATTATTGCTTTAATTTGTTGACTGACTTTATTATAATTGTTGTTTCTTTTTTATTGACTATTGGTTCATTGTCACAATTGTTGTTTCTTTTACTTTATTGACTATTGGTCCCTTGTCATAATTGTTATTTTTACTTTGTTGACTATTAGTTCCTTATCATAATTATTATTTTTACTTTGTTGAGTATTGGTTCTTTATCATTATTTGATAGTATTGTTTATTAAACTTGGCCGATGAAGAAATTATCGTCGACTTCCAAGGCCTTCCATGTATATAAGACGGATTTTCTTTTTAATTATTATTTTTATTTGTATTTATTCATTATTAACACTTTTATCAAATGTATTTTCTTTTCAGGTATATGAGGTACTTTTATTCACATTTTTATTTATTATTATGTATATTCTTGGCGTTAGGCAAATGGTAGGCCGTTATACGTATTATTGCTTTATTTTATTTTGTTTATACTTTGTGTTAATATATTTGTGAGATTATCCTTTTCCCATTTAAAGATGGAATTGTTTATTTATTTGTTTAAATTTTATTTTTTCACTTAGGCATTCATTTAGAATAATTTTAAATTTGAGACCCTACTTATAATTTATAACCCCCACGTAAAATATGAGACACGGTCAGGACCTGTATTTGTAGACCTCAAAGGATGCCTAATACCTTCCTTTCGAAGTAGCTAGAACCCTTACCCATTTTCTGGTGAATAAGATTTTAGATTAATTTTAGACTAGAATAGATTTCCTAGTTGACCTTAAAAATAATTAGGTGACGACTCCTTAAAATTATTAATTACGAATCACCAATATATTGTACGTAGTTTGACCTCAGGTTAAAATGGGGTATAACAGGGAGATTGCAAAGAGGGAGGAAATAGTTGCTACAAATATGGCAAGATAGGCCACTTCCTGAGAGAATGTCCACTTTGGGGCAATAAGGCACAGTCTTCTACTACAATACCACCACCCAAGGGTAATCAGAAAGGTGCTACACCGGAGACAGGCGGAGGAACGAACCATCTATATGCGATGGGGAACAGACATGACCAAGTGGTTGCAACAGATGTCATGACGGGTATGCTTCGAATATTTACCTTTGATTGTTATGCTTTGCTTGATCCAGGGGTAACTGTGTCTTTTTTGATGCCATATGTGGCTAGAAAATTTGAGATTTCTCCTGAATGTTTACCCAAGCCTTTCCCCGTTTCTACTCCAGCTGGTGAGTCTATCATATCCAAGAGAGTCTATAAGGATTGCGTAGTATCTATCTACCAAAGGGATACTCTTGCTAATTTGATTGAGTTAGCTTCACCCCTGTTATGCCTCTGTTGACTATAGAACCTGAATTGTCAAATTTCAGTTTCCAAATGAGCCTGTTATAGAATGGAGGGGAGATTCTGTTGCACCTAAGAGAAAGTTTATTTCGTACCTTAGAGCAAGAAAGGTAATCTCTAAAGGGTGCATCTACCATCTCGTGCGAGTTAATTCTGATGATGTTGAGTCTCCTACTCTCAATACAATCCTGATTGTGAGTGAATTTCAATAAGTGTTTCCTGAGACCTGGAGTCCCTCCTGATAGAGAGATTTACTTCAGAATTGATGTTCTTTCCGATACCCAGCTTATCTTAATTCCACCGTATAAGATAGCCCTCGCTGAGTTGAAAGAGTTGAAAGAGCAGTCGAGGGATTTGTTAGAGAAGGGCTTATCAGGACAAGTCTTTCTCGTTGGGGTGCTCCTATCCTATTCGTGCGAAAGAAAGATGGATCTCTTAGAATGTACACTAACTATAGGCAACTGAACAAGGTCATGATAAAGGATAAATATCCTCTCCCTAGAATAGATGATCTGTTTGACCAGCTTCAAGGTGTCTCTTATTTTGTAAAGATACACCTCAGATCGGGCTACCATTAGTTGAAATTCAGGGGGTGTGACATTCCAAAGACATCCTTTAGAACTAGATATGACCACTTTGAGTTCTTAGTCATGTCAGTTCTTAGTCATGTCCTTTGTGTTGACTAATACACCCACAAGTTTCATGGACTTGGTGAATAGAGTGTTCAGACCATATCTTGATATGTTTGTATCGTGTTCATTGGCGATATTTTGGTGTATTCAAAAGATGAAGAGTGAAATGACTCCAAAAAGTGCCCGAAAATGTGCCTCGGAAGTGCTTGGAATCCTAATTTCTATATATCTCAAAATTCGTGCGTGATATCAAAAGTTCAACTTCATATTCTTGTTTATGAGGCAAAATTGAGTGGGAAATGGGTCTAACCCCAATTTTTGAGCAACTGCATCAAATTTCGAAATTAAAAAAATGGAATTCCAGTGAGGGTTCGTGTCCCTGGCTAGATGTTGCCAGGGCGCGCCCCTATTTAAAAATTGCCCAGTTTTCTTGTTCCGATCCAAGGCCTTTGGGTCTTGGGCCTAAGTCTCCCATATGTAAAAGCATCAATACTTAGTCATTTTTCAACCTCATATCATTTAAGACATTCCCCAAAACCCTCTCTAACACTTAGATAAATATTTCACTCAAAATTCAAGTGCCCAAATCTCATTCCGGATGTAAAGATTTCTTTCAAGCTTCATGTCTCTATTCAACTCATCTTCAAGGAAATCTCCAAAGTCTATGTATGTGGGTTTCAACCATTGGGTCCTTTCGCCCATGGTTCCCAAGCTCCCTTTTTACATAAATTGCATGTTTCTAAGTTGATTTAATTATGGGTCTTACTTATTATGAATTTGACTATGAACTATGTTGGGGTTTCATAAAAGTGTGACTATTTAAGCATGTTTTGAGCTATGAATCTATGATCTATCTTGAGAGTTGCTAAAGGGTTTTGATGTATATTGCATAACGGTATTACCAAGCATTGGTGGGTGGTTTTACATTGATTTTTCTTGCATGATTTCACTCTTGAATTGTATAATTTTGTACTAGCATTGTACACCCGCCAAATGTTTGTTAAAATGCCTTTTTAAGGATTCTTAATGTTTTGATGATCTATTGGTTGATTTATGATTCAAGGGACTTCATGATAATTTTGGGCTTTCTAAAGATGTGTTTAAGTCATGAAAATGTTGATGATGTTGTAGGGCCGGATTAAGCCCCTTTTCTCAAAGATTATACCTCTTGTGAGCCTTTGATGTTGATGTTAATGAAAGGGTAATGTTGATGATGACTCATTCTTATGTTTGAAGTTGGGCTCACTATTTGAGGTCAATGATATTAAGAGCTACTCATGCCATGTCTGTATGTTTATTGCAAGTTATTAAAGTATGATTATCTTATATATTCCACGGGATTATACTTAGCACCGAGTGGACTAGAGGCGAGTACCCAAGTCCTAGAATTACGTGCCACCATGGGTGAAGGGATTAGAGGTGAGTCCCCAAATCTCTAAGAGGCGAGTACCCTAAATATGAAGGCTTGAGCTGAGTACCCGAGTCTAGGAACTAGGGGCGAGTACCCGGTTCACATAAGGCTTAGTGGATCCACTTAGGGATTAGGAGGTTCACCTTGGCAAGTAACTTCCCTCTTTCTTTCGGTGTAGGGTAGAAATCGGGATTCCAAGTTGTAGGTCGCTTGGTCTTATTTAATGTTAGTTGATGATTCTTCCCATACTTATGTATTATGTTTTATTTAAGATTAATGATTTGCAAAGCATGATTTACTTAAGCATTGATCATATATGCCATATTGTTATTATGCTATCTATTGCTTATCATTATGCATTTTGACTATGTTGCCTATCTCTTGTTGCATTTCATCCTACATACTTAGTATATTCAAACGTACTAACGCATATTCTATGCTTACATGATATCACCGTGTACGAACTGGAGCTCCTATTGATTCTCCTCCACATGGCTAGATGGATTGTTCAAGTTAGCTTTTGGTGAGTCTTCATGTTCGGGGACAAAATCTATCTTCTTTCATGATTATGTTTAGATTACATCTGGTATATTTGGATTACCTATTGTCATTATTATGAGGGTGAGCCCAGTTGCTTGTCTTGGCCCCCACTAAGTTATATGTTTAGAGGTGTTGTTGGACAAGTATGTATTGATGCTATGAGCTTTGAATCCCTTTGACTCTTTTGATGTTTTATGATATGAAAGATGTCCCTTAGCCCGGTGTTCCCTTTTTACTATCTCTTATTGTTGTTTAATTACTTCCGCGACCAAGGATGTGTAATGATATGTTAAGAGGTTTGATTGGGGTCCCTTCAAGTTTCTCATTTGTTGTGTCACGTCTAGGCCCTAGGCTTGGGTCGTGACAAGGAGGAGCATGCCAATCACCTCAGAGTTGTCCTTCAAACACTTAAGGACCATGAATTGTATGCTAAATTCTTGAAGTGCGAGTTGTGTCTTAAGTTAGTGGCCTTCCTAGCCCATGTGGTTTCCAATGATGGTATTCAAGTAAATGCTCAGAAGATCAAAGTGGTTAAGAACTGGCCTAAACTGACCTCTCCAACTGATATAAGATGTTTGTTGGGGTTGGCAGGCTACTACCACATATTTGTTGATAGATTTTCTTCCCTATCCACACCTTTGACCAAGTTGACTTAGAAAAAGGTTAAGTTTCAATGGTCCGATAAATGTGAGAAGAGATTCTAAGAGTTGAAGACTAGATTGACTACTGCACTAATTTTAACCTTGTCCGATGGGATGGAGGACTTTGTAATATATTGTGATACGTCAAGAGTTGGGTTGGATTGTGTGTTGCTGTAGAGGGGGAAGGTGAGAGCCTGTGGTTCTAGACAACTTAAGGTTCATGAGATGAACTATCCGACCCATGATCTTGAGTTGGCAGTGGTGGTATTTGCTCTTAAAATCTAGTGCCACTACTTATATAGAGTGCATGTGGATGTGTTTACTGACCACAAGAGTTTTCAGTATGTATTCAGTCAGAAAGAGCTCATCCTGCAACAGAAGAGATGATTTGAGTTGCTCAAGGAGTATGACATGAGCACTATCTACCACCCAGGTAAAGTTAACATTGCTGCTGACGCTCTTAGCAAATTGTTAATGGGTAGCATGACCCATGTTTAGGAAGGAAAGAATGCATTAGTGAAGGAAGTGCATAGATTGGATCGATTGGGAGTTCAACTCGAGGAGAATGACGAGGGAGAAATCAATGTTCAAAGTGGGTCTACAGCATCACTAGTGGTAGAGGTAAAAGAGTAGCAAGATCGAGATCCTGTCATAGGCTATCCACAAACAGAAAGTGATGGTCTTCTCTAAAGGGGGAGATGTTGTGTTGACATACTAGAGTAGGTTATGTATTCCCAATGTTGATGGTCTTCCACAAAGAATCATGGCTGAAGGTCATAGTTCCAGATATTTCATTCATCCTAGGTCTACCAAGATATACCATGACTTGGGGGAAGTCTATTGGTGGAGTGGAATGAAGTGGATATTGCTAAGTTTGTTTCTAAGTGCTCGAATTGTCAGCAACTCAAAGTTGAGCATTAAAAGCCATACAAATTGGCATAGTAATTTGAGATTCCTGAATGGAAGTTGGAGATGATGAACATGGATTTCATTACTGGTCTACCGAGGTCTCGAAAATAGCATGATTCAATATGCGTGAATGTGGACAGGATGACCAAATCAACTCACTTCTAGGCGGTCAAGAAAACTAATACTGCAAAGGAGTATGCCAAGTAGTACATCCAAGAGATTGTGAGGATGCATGGAGTTCCCTTGTCTATCATCTCGGACAGAGGAGATCAATTCACCTCTTAATTATGGAGATCTTTCCAGAAAGGATTGGGTACTAAGGTAAATCTGATTACAACCTTTCATCCATAGATAGATGGCCAGGCAGAGTGTACCATTCAGACATTAGAAGATATGTTGAGCGCTTGTGTCCTTGACTTTAAAGGAAATTGGGATGACCATCTACCATGTATTGAATTTTCATATAACAATAGTTATCATGCAAGCATTCAAATGGCCCCCTATGAAGCTGTGTATGGGACGAGATGTAGATCACCAATTGGATGGTTCGGGTCGGAGAAGCCAAGTTGATTGGACCTTATCTTTTCCACCAATTAATGGAGAAGGTTAAGGTGATTAAAGAGAGGTTGAAGACTACACAGAGCCGCTAGAAATCTTATAATGATGTGAGGACAAAAGACTTCGAGTTTGAGATAAATGATTGGGTGTACTTGAAAGTGTCACCTATGAAGGGTGTCACGAGATTCGGGAAGAAGGGAAAATTGATTCCTCGCTATATTTGTAACAACCTCGAAATTTTTTCTACTTGAGTTGGAATAGTGTGAGAAGGATTTTTATAAATGAGTGGGGGATTGTTGGATAGCATTTTTAATATTCTATATTTTCTTAGTGTTCCACCTATCTTATTCTCAATGCTATTGCATTATGTTTTATTCTCCACTAAATACCTTTTAAGTTTCTTTATAATTATCCTTCTAATGCTCCTGTATCTTTGTCTGCCACTCCTTATGTTGTCTGCTCCTTTAGAGCAATTGAAGAGCCGTATTTATCATCTTTATATAGAGCAGAGAACTCTGCTCAATGGCCAACATAGACGAAGCAAAAAACAAAGAGCAAAGGCAAGAAAACTAGTGAGAAACGTGAGGAAAAATAAATTCAGAATATTATTTTAGAGCTTTTATTAGCTGAACGAAGGTATTTTATTGTGTAAAGCTTCGATAAGTTTATTCTTGTAAGTTACTCTTATTTTTTAATCTTTTATAATAAGATATTTTATATACATGAGTTTATTTTCGTGTACTTTTAGGTACTTTATTATGATAATATTATTTATGATGAGTGATGAATTTTTCTTGACGCATCAAAGTTAAATCGAAAGATCCTACATGTCACTTTATTTACTTGAGTTAGAGATTTAAAAGAAGTTGTTGATGAGGATATTTTATTTATTCTTTTGCTATTATATGAGGATTTTACTACTTGAAATTATATTATATCTTGAGATTTATGCTCTATATGAAATGAGTTTATATGATGAGGTTAATATGACTCATTGAGAATACTTGAGTCGTTGAACATGAAAACATGTAACATTATAAACTTGTCTACATAACATGATGAGTAAGGTTAAAAGAGTCCAAAATGATCGTTTGAATTGAGGCAAGCATGATAAGTTATATGCTTTTTGAGTTGACTATATTTGAGTACTTGTATGTGACTGAATGAATTGATGAATCCGTGAGACGAATTGCGATAAGTCTATGAGGTTGAGGATGAGTTGATTGATTGAGTATTGAGAATTGAGTTACATGATGATTTCAGCATGTTTAAGTCTTGGGAGGAGTATCGAGCACTAAGCACAGAGCAAGCATACTTTTACTTTAACCCACAAAACTACGTTGCCAGTATAGGATAGTCATACAACATTGTTTTGGTGAATTGTCCCGCAAGTAGACATTTACCCTAGATCCAAAAGAGAGTTGATCGTCCTATGCCGTAGCATGTATAGGATGGGCGTGGCAATGATACCGATTCATTGTAGATCACCTAACTTCTGGTGGTGGGAGGTATGTCAGTTAAGTGAAACTCCTAAGTAACTTAGATTAAACATGAGATTTAAAAACTTGAGTTTACTTTCACTATCCATATGTATGTATGTTGTTTGAATGTATGAAATATTCTGAACTGTTATATACTGAGCTAAGCATTAGTTGAGGAGTCGAGGTGAATATTCTTGAGCTTATTATTATTATTATTATTATTATTATAATATTTGAGCCGTTGGACTTACTGTACATTCCACGTACTTACGCCTTTGGCGCTGCATCATTTCATGATGCAGATAATGGAGATAAAGGACTTCAACCCACACACCGCTGAGATCTGGATCGTGCACTTCAGAGTTGGTGAGCTCTCCTTACATTCCGGAGAAGCCCTTTTCATCTTCTGTCTTTTATTGAGTGCTATTTTTATTTGAGGTGTCTATGACCTGTCATGGCACCATCTGGATTGTTGAGTAGAGGTTTCATAGACATTGATTGAGTGATTTGTTAAAAGTATTGTATAATTTCAAAGCCTTGTCTTTTGAAACTTTGAGTGAGTTTTTATTAATAATATTGTACCTATTTGAGTCATTTATTCCGCTGTTGAGTACGATGTGACGATGAAACCAACTGGTTCGCTCGGAGGCTAGCAATAGTCTTTGCGTGATAGCCACACCAAGGGTATCCTCCAGAAGCATGAAAAACTTGGTATCAGAGCACAAAGTTCAAGAGTCCTAGGGAGTCTATAAAACCATGTCTATAGAGTCTTGTTTATGTGTGTGTTTTGCACCACACTTCATAAATAGGAAACTATAGGACATTAGGAATTGTTACCCTTTCTTGTGATATGAGTTCGTGCGATAGAGTTAAAAACTCTAGAATTTCTTTTCTAACTTGTGCGTTATGCGATTGTAGATCATGCCTCCAAGATGTGCAGTAACCCAGAGAAATACCTCAGCTAGCACTGTCGAGAACCCTACTTCAGAGGTCCCTTCTCAAATGGAAACGAAGGGCCGAGGCTGACCGCCCAGGACCACTAGTGTTCCTGTGACACCTATTGCTCCACCTGCTCTTACTTTAGAGGCCAAATTTCTAGGAGCCATACCTATGCTTACCAATTTAGTAGCTGCTCAGAATGGGAATTGGGGTTCAGTAGCCCTTAGGTCTAGCTCTCAAGAGCCCACGGCTGCTTCCAGGCTAACGGATTTTCTGAGGATGAACCCACCTGTCTACACCGGGTCAAAAGTTGAAGAGGACCCACAGAACTTCATTGATGAGATGTGGAAGGTGTTGAAGACTATGCATGCGACTGAAACTGAGGGAGTTAAGCTAGCTGCTTGCCAACTCAAGGATGTGACCAATGTTTGGTACAATCAGTGGGAAGAGAGTCGAGGTGATAATATTGAGCCTACCATTTGGGATGAATTTAAGAGTGCCTTTCTCGATCACGTCTTCCCTCAAGAGTTTAGAGAGGTGAAGGTTGAGGAGTTCATAAATCTGAAACAATAGGGGATGACGGTGAAGGAGCATAGTGTGATATTCATCTAACTATCCAGGTATGCTACAAAGATGGTCCCGAATATGAGAGCAAGAATGAGGAAGTTTGTATCTGGGTTCGGTAAGCATGTGAAGAGAGAATGTAAGGCGGCATTGTTAATTCTAGATATAGATATTTTGAGGTTAATGGTTTATGGTGTAGATATTTTGAGGTTAATTGTTTATCCTCAGGAAACTAAGGAGGACAAGAAGAAGGAGAGAGGAGTATCTAAGAAAGAAGGCCAGGTCAGTGGGGCCTGAGTTCATTCAGCACAAGCAGGGCAAGGGAGACAAGTCTTACTTCCAAAAGAGGTCCTCCAACTATGCAACGTCTTCAGCTAATGCACCGGCTCCGAGCCACAGGCACGATCAAAAGTCCCAAGGCTAGCCAAACTTTAGGGCACAAAGTTCGCAAGCCAGTGTGACTCTTGTCTCTAAAGGGAGGCCACCTTGCGGGAAATGTGGCAAAATGCATCTGGGAGAATATAAAGATAGAGGGAATGGTTGCTACAAGTGTAGCCAGCCAGGTCATTTTCAGAGGAAGTGTCTGACGTGAAGCAATAAGGCCCAATCCGCTACCACAGCACCACTAGTGAGGGGTAACCAAAGAGGTGGTGCACCAGCACTAGGTGGAGGGAAAAACCATCTGTACACAATAGGGAATCGATAGGACTAAGAGGATGCACTGGATGTTGTGATGGGTATGATTCGAGTCTTTACTCTTGATTGTTATGTTTTAATGGATCCTAGTGCTACTTTGTCATTTGTATCTCCTTATGTGGCGAGTAGATTTGAGATTCTCCCTGAGTGCTTGCTTGAACCATTTTCTGTTTCTACTCTTGTTGGTGAGTTGATTCTTGCCGAGAGAATCTATAGAAATTGTGTGATATCTATTCATCATAGGTATACTTCTACTGATTTGGTTGAGTTGGAGATAGTTGATTTCGATATAATCCTTGGTATGGATTGTCTTCATGCCTGCTATACCTCGGTTGATTGTCGAACTCAAATGGTTAAATTTCAGTTTCCTAATAATCCTGTTATTAAGTGGAGGGAGATTTGGTTGTTCCAAAGGGTAAATTTATTTCTTACCTCAAGGCCAGAAAATTGATTTCTAAGGGATGTATCTATCATCTTGTGCGAGTTAAATCGGATGACTTTGAGCCCCATTCTCTTGAGTCAGTCCCGATTGTAAATGAGTTTCTTAATGTGTTTCTTGAGGATTTGCCTAGAATCCCTCTTGATAGGAAGATCAACTTTGGGATTGATGATCTTCCTGACATCAAGCTTATTTCCATTCTGCCATATAGGTTGGCCCCTGCAGAGCTAAAGGAGTTGAAGGAACAGCTGAAGGACTTGTTGGAAAATGGATTCATAAGGCTACATGTCTCTCCATGGGGCTCTCCGATCTTGTTTGTACGAAAGAAGAATGGTTCCTTGAAAATGTGTATCGACTATTATCAGCTTAATAAGGTGACAATTAAAAATAAGTATCCCTTCCAAGAATCGATGACTTGTCTGACTAACTTCAGGGTGCCACTATCTCTAAGATAGACCTCAGATCAGGCTATCACCAGTTGAAAGTGAGAGAATGTGACATCCTAAAGACGGCTTTTCGAACCCGATATGGTCATTTCGAGCTTTTGGTAATGTTGTTTGGGTTAACAAATGCACCTGCGACTTGTATGGACTTAATGAATAGGGTATTCAGGTAGTATCTTGACATGTTCATTAAGGATATTTTGGTGTATTCTAGAAATGAAAGGAGCATTCCAATCACCTCATAATTGCATTATAGTCGCTTCGAGATCATGAGTTGCATACAAAGTTTTCTAAGTGTGAATTTTTGCTCAAATACGTGGCTTTCTTAGGTCATGTGGTTTCTGGGGATGGAGTTCAGGTGGATATGAGGCGGTTATGAATTGGCCAAAACTAACCTCATCGACTGGGATAAGTAGTTTTCTGGGGTTGGCTGGTTACTATCGAAGGTTCATTAAAGGATTTTCTTCCATAGTCGCGCCATTGACTAGACTGACTCAGAAGAAGGACCAGTTTCAATGGTCTAACGAGTATGAGAAAAGTTTTCAAGAGTTAAAGATGAGGTTGACTACTGTATCGGTGTTGACCTTGCCCGATGGGACTGATGGGTTTGTTATCTACTGCGATGCCTCGAGAGTGGGATTGGGATGTGTGTTGATGCAAAAAAGGAAGGTTGTTGCCTATGCTTCTAGACAACTCAAAGTGCATGAGAGGAACTACCCAACTCATGACGTAGAGTTGGCAGCAGTAGTGTTTGATCTCAATATCTGGCGCCACTACTTGTATAGAGTGCATATTGATGTGTTCACAAACCACAAAAGCCTATAATATGTTTTCACTCACAAGAAGCTTAACTTGAGGCAAAGAAGATGGCTTGACTTACTCATGAACTATGACATGAGCATTCTCTACCATCTAGGTAAGGCTAATTTGGTTGGGGATGCTCTTAGCAGGATGTCCACGGGGAGCACTGCCCATATGGAGGAAGAAAGGAAAGAGTTGGTCAAAGAGGTGCATAGAATGGATAGAATGGGAATATAGTGGGCAGAATGACTAAGTCTGCTCACTTCTTGGCAGTCAAGACAACTAACACTATATAGGAATATGCCAAGTTGTAGTTCGTGAGATTTTGAGGTTGCATGGAGTTTCGTTATCCATCATCTCGGACAGAGGAGCTCAATTCACCTCTCAGTTTTGGAAGTCATTCCAGAAGGGATTGGGTACTAGGGTGAATCTAAGTACAACCTTCCAGACTCAAACAGATGGCCAGGCGGAGCATACTATTCAGACGTTGGAGGATATGTTGAGAGCACGCGCTATTGATTTTAAAATTAATTGGGATGACCATTTGCCTTTAATAGAGTTTGCTTACAACAACAACTTTCGTTCGAGTATTCAGATGGCCCCATATGAGGCACTCTATGGGAGGAGGTGTAGATCGCTGGTTGGATGGTTTTAGGTAGGAGAAACAGAGTTGGTCAGACCAAATTTGATTCACCAAGTGGTGTAGAAAGTGAAGGTTATTTGTGAGAGGTTGAGGACTGCACAGAGTCGACATAAATCTTATATAGATGTCCGAAGAAGAGACTTAGAGTTTGAGATCAATGATTGGATATATTTGAAAGTGTCACCCATGAAGGGAGTGATGAGGTTTGGGAAGAAAGGAAAGCTAAGTCCAAGATACATTAGTCCTTACAGAGTCATAAAGAGAGTGGGCAAAGTTGCGTACGAGTTGGAGCTACCTTCAGAATTAGTGGCTATCTACCCGGATTTCCACGTTTCTATGCTTAAGAAATATTTGGGAGATCCACAGTTGGTAGTGCCTGTGGAGAACATTGAGGTGAAAGATAGTTGAGTTATGAGGAGATTCCTGTCCAAATCCTTGATGACCAGGTTCGCAGGTTGAGAAACAAAGAGATTGCGTCTGTTAAGGTATTGTGGAGGAATCAATTCACAGAAGAAGTTACTTGGGAGGCGGAGAAGGACATGAAGGCCAGATACCCCCACTTATTCCAGTCTACGGATAACGAGAGAATTGAATGTAATAATTCCTTCTATATTCCTATTCATTGAGTTTTTCTTTCATTCATAGATATGATAGAGTTCTAGAGTTTGAGTGAGGATTTGTATAACTTGTTAATGTGATGTGATTATTATAATTGTTGCATTCCTTATTTGATTGGTTTGAATGAGTTAGTCGAGGGGTAATTAATTATTAGAGTCCATGAGAAGATTCGTGCCTTAGCTTATATTCTCTTCATTCGAGGAAGAATGATCCCAAGGGGGAGATAATGTAACGACCCCGCAATTTTGTCTACTTAAGTTGGAATAGTGTAAGAAGGATTTTTTTATAAATGAGTGGGGGATTGTTAGATAGCATTTTTTAATATTCTATACTTTCTTTCTGTTTCACCTATCTTATCTTTAATGCTATTGCATTATCTTTTATTCTCTACTAAGTTCCTTTAAGTTTCTTTATAATTATCCTTCAAATGCTCCTGTATCTTTGTTTGCCACTCCTTTATGTTGTCTGCTCCTTTGGAGCAATTGAAGAGCCATATTTATATTCTTTATATAGAGTAGAGAACTCTTCTCAATGGCCAACATAGATGAAGCAGAAAACAGAGAGCAAAGGCAAGAAAACTAGTGAGAAATGTGAGAAAAAATAAATTCATAATATTATTTTAGAACTTTTATTAGCTGAAGGACGGTGTTTTATTGTGTAGAGTTTCGACAATTTTATTCTTGTAAGTTGCTCTTATTTTTTAATCTTTTATAATAAGATATTTTATATAAATAAGTTTATTTTCGTGTACTTTTAAGTACTTTATTATGAGAATATTATTTATGATGACTGATGAATTTATCTTGATGTATCAAAGTTAAATCGAAAGACCCTACTTGTCACTTTATTTACATGAGTTAGAGATTTAAAAGAAGTTGTTGATGAGGAAGTTTTATATATTCTCTTGCTATTATATGAGGATCTTACTACATGAAATTATATCATGTCTTGAGATTTATGTTCTATATGAAATGAGCTTATATGAAGTTAAGTTGAGGTTAATATGACAAATTGAGAATACTTGAGTCGTTGAACATGAAAACATGTTACATTATAAACTTGTCTACATAACATGATGAGTAAGGTTAAAAGAGTCCAAAATGATTGTTTGAATTGAGTTGAGTATGATAAGTTATATGATTATTGAGTTGACTATATCTGAGTACTTGTATGTGATTGAATAAATTGATGAATCTTTGAGACGAATTGAGATAAGTCTATGAGGTTGAGGATGAGTTCATTGATTGAGTATTGAGGATTTAGTTACATGATGATTTAACCATGTTTATGTCTTGGGAAGAGTATCGAGCATCGAGCAGGGAGCGATCATACTTTTACTGTAACCCGCAAAACTACGTTGCCAGTGTAGGATAGTCATACAACATTGTTCTGGTGACTTGTACCGCAAGTGGACATTTACCTTGGATCTAAGAGAGAGTTGATCGTCCTATGCTGTGGCATGTATAGTATGGGCGTGGCAACGATGTCGGTCCATTTTACATCACCTAACTTATGCTGGTTAGAGGTATGCCGGTTAAGAGAAACTCCTAAGCAACTTTGATTAAACATGAGATTTAAAAACTTGAGTTTTCTTTCACTATGCATATGTATGTATATTGTTTGAATGTATGAAATGTTCTAAACTGTTATATACTGAGCTAAGATGAGTTGAGGAGTCGAGATGAGTATTCTTGAGCTTATTATTATTATTATTATTATTATTATTATTATTATTATTATTATTATTATGATTATTATTATTATTATTATTATT
>JAPFFP010036056.1:0-15299 GCA_026153255.1 Solanum medicagineum | reverse complement strand
CAACCAAAACTTGGCAAGGAAAGAAAGTGAAGCCTTCATGACAAGCTTCGTATACGTGGTGACCTAAGCAGGCTCTTCCCCCAGCTTTGCAGTGTGCCCGACCACCATCTCAATAGCTCAATCCTCTGTACCTAATTCTTGAAAATCAACCTTGTTCAGGCCTGTCGTAATCTATAATAAAACTCAGTCGTCGACCTCGGAGCTCGGTGTATGGGACCAAACAATACCCGATGGATCGTCTCTTTCGAAATATCAACCTGCCACCCTCTCACTAATACCTCTCTTAATCTCGGCCACGTGAGAGGTGTCTTTCTATTGGAAAGATCACGAAGTACTGTGGTTGTGTAAGCTGCATAGAACTCCTGCACCATCAGCGGGCCATATCATCAAAGCTTATCCATCAGGTAGTCGAGTCCACATCGGGTCATTGTGTCCTTCAGTCTTGGGACATGGCTCAATCCATCTTGAATAACACGGGGCTCCTCATACATCAACCGTGTAGTCTTGCCTTGCCCTTTTGGCTGTAGACCCTCTGTGAATATAACCTTCATTCTCTTGACACCCCACCAATTAGTAGGATCTGGTGCTTGATAAGCAGATGGGGCAATGGAGGACTGGGCTTCTCCTCTATCCTGGGAGCCATCCTCTGAACTAGACTTCATGCCTGAAGGAGTCATCTGGGGTGAATCGTCGTCACGCTCATCATCACCTTCTTCCTCAGACTAGGAAGGACTATCACCACGAGCTTGAGTTTGCCCAGCTCTGGTAGCAGCTCTCGTTTTTGGTTGAGGTGCTGATGGATCAGCTAGGTGTTATAATCCTCCATTAACCCACTTAACTGGGACTACTTATTTCCCAAATGCTCCTCGTCTGTGGCTCATCAAGGAGTTTCTTTCTAAATGCCTCGATCTTTGAGTATTGTCCCTTTGGGGCCATAGCATCTGAAGAATAAACACAAACAAAACACCATAAGCTCTAACAATTAACAAAAGAACAAGAAACTTTACTTATATCAGTTGCAGATAGGTGGTACGAGAACTAGGTACGACTTGTAGTTGGAACTGTGAGTTATACTGTGGTCCTGTAAACTAGAAGTGCACAACAAAAATGAACATTGGAACATTGTACGAGACCCAGTTACGACTTGTAACTTGGTTTACGGGTCATAGAAAGGTTTCATATAGAGTTTAGGGAGCAAAATAATAGGCAAGAGTCCACAAGACCTATCTACGACTTTTAGATGGTCTCATATGATGAGTACATAGGAATCATAGTCACTTTAACTTCTTATGAGAGGTAATACTCGTAGACCCATCTACAAGTCATAAAAGACTCCTGAAAACAAGAAACAATAGGTACGTAAAACAACTCAACTCATCACACGGACCCTACGAACAGTTTAAATGCTATCCTACCAGCATCGAAGCAAGTATATGACACTCATATGCAAAGCACAAGTCAACCCATACCCTAATCATGGTGTCAAAACAAAAAATTACTCCATCAACAAGGATTTAACAATTAATATGCAATCATTTATCCTCCCTTAACTCATGCAAACTTGCACCTACGCCAACACCCCAAAAAAAGTACACACAACCATTTACTCAATCATATTCAAAGTTACTTGGGGGATAGTTTAACAGGGACATCAAGAGTTGATCAATCCATAATTTTGACTATGACAAAATAACCCAAACGTTATCATGCTCCTATTGGACTAAAAGTCAATGAACATTCATAACCCAATAGCAACCATTTAATCAAATAAGGAACATAATAGCGTGAGCATCCCATTAAAATAACAATGATAAAGCACTCAACTTAGGGATAAATCAATCAATACAACTCATAGCAACCCCAGATTCTCCTTCACAATTTCAACTCAAACAGGAATTACATGCCTTGGCATAATTTCAATCTCACTCATCATTCAAACCTTTCAAAGCAAGTACTTTTGAAATTAAACTAAACCAAGGAACTTACCAAATTAGTGTCACGACCTAAGCCTAGGGCTTAGACGTGACATGGTGAACGGGAAATCTGAAGGAACCCCAAACAAGCCTCTTAGCATATCATTGGTCGCAGAAGCAAAATAAACACCAACAAGTGATATAATAAAAAAGGGAAGTGGGACACACGCTCCTTGTCACTAGGGGAGTAGATCAAAATGTCGTCAATGAAAACCACCACAAATAAATTAAGGTAGGTTTTAAAACCCCTATTCATAAGATCCTTGAAGATAGCCGGTGCATTAGTCAAATCCAAGGATATAACCACAAACTCATAGTGCACATATCTTGTCCAAAAGGCCATCTTGGGAGTGTCACACTCCCTCACTTTCACTTGGTGATACTTGGACCGAAGATCAATCTTAGAGAAGTGACTAGCCCCTTGAAGTCAGGGAAAAGATCATTAATCCTTGGTAGATGGTACATATTCTTTATGATGACCCTATTAAGTTGCCGGTAGTCAATGCACATTATAAGGGTACCATCTTTGTTCTTCACAAACAAACCGGTGCACCCTAAGATGATTCTCTAGGCCTAATAAAACACTTCCCCAACAAATCCCTTAATTACTCCAACTCCCTTAACTCCACCAAGGTATAATAAGGGGAAATAGAAATGGGTTGAGCATCGGGCAGGAGGTATACACCAAAATTTATTTCCCTTTCAGGAGGAACACTGGGAAGCTCATTAGGATAGACATCAAGGAATTCATTCACCACCGTGACCGACTCTACAGGAAGGACTTTGGACTCAACATCACTAACCTTTACTAGATGATAGAGACACCCCTTAAAAATCAACTTTTGGGCTTTAATGCAAGAAATGAATCTACCCTTGACCACCACATCCTGACTCTCCCACTCATGGACGGGTTCATTAGGTAATTGAAGTTTGACCCTATGGGTTTACAATCAATAGAGGCATAATATGCATGCAACTAATCCATCCCAAAATGACATCAAAATCCACCATATCCAACTCAACAAAATCACAGGCAATATTTTATGCAAAATGAAAAAGGGACAATTTCTATAGGACCTTCTTGCAACAATGGATGCACCAATGGAAATAGACACCTCATAAGACTCACACAATAATTCAGGTTCAACATGAAACTTTTTGGAAACAAAAGGAGTAACAAAAGAAGGAGTGGCACCTGGGTCTGTCAATGCATACACATCAAAATTAAAGACTTTTAACATACCGGTGATGACATGGGGCACCTCATCTACCCCTTGTCTCCCTTGAAGAGCATAGAACTGATTGTGTCTTGGAGCACCACCTTGTTAGCCTCCTCTTCCCATAGGAAACACATTAGCACCCCGGCCTTGTGGACAACCATCTTTACTCTTGATATGATTACGAGGACAACTAATCTTCTTGGGACCACTTCTCCACAACTATAGCAAGCATTAGCATCTCTCAAACATGGGCCATCATGGCCTCTACCACATCTTGGCCACATAGGATTAGGCACCACACCAACACCTCCTTGGACCCTTGGGTTATCATTAGCAAACCTTCTACTAGGAGCATTTGAAGACCCTTGGCCTTGATGAAATCGGCCACCCTTGGGACCTTGGAATCTACCTTCAAAACGGGACTTCTTGTACCTCTTCTCTTCCTCAACTTTTTCCCCTCCAATTGTTCGGCATAAGTCATGAGGCGGGGAAAATCCATGCCAAATATCAACATAGCAGCATGACACTCCTCATTCACCAAATCGAATACACCCATCACAAACTTGTTCATCCTAGACCTTAGCTCGGCCACTAAGAGCATATTTAGAGAGTTGGTTGAACTTGAGGGCACACTGCCACACACTCATGGATCCTTGCTTCAAATTCATAAATTCCATCATTTTGCCCCCCCTTAGCTCAAGAGGGAAGAACCGTTTAGAAATGTCGCCTTAAACTCCTCCCAAAGGATCACATTGTTGTTCTCCTTCTCCTCTTTCCATTGGGTAAACCATATTTAGGCCACCTCCTTGAGCTGGTAGGCTGCCAACTCAGCTTTCTCCTCTGATCTAACACCCATAATGGACAACATTTTGTACACCTCATCAATAAATTCTTAAGGATCGTCATCTACTTTAGACCCATGGAACCCTGGTGGGTTCATCCTCATAAAATCCCTCAACCTAGAGGTCGGAGTAGGAGCTTGATAGGCTTGGCCCCTTGGTTGATTTGATTAGTCATAGCTTGAGCTAGCATGGTAATAGCATCCCTAAGCTCTTCATGAGCGAGTTGTTCTTCGGGTGTACGAGCTCTTCTTTCTCTTGGGATAAGCATGATCTAAAATAGCAAAGAAAATTCATTAGGGGAGAATCTTACCATAACTTCTATAGCATGACATAGATCAAGAAGAAGGGAAACATTTCCTAAAGCACCGCATAGCCTCTTACTCATAGTCACAGTGCACTTCACAACCATGAATAAGACTCTAATCGACACGGTGTGTTGGATGCCGAGGACCATTAACAACCTAATGCTCTGATACTATGTTTATCACGACCCAAGCCTAGGGCCTAGACGTGACACGGCGAATGAGAACTTGAAGGGACTCCAAAACAAGCCTCTTAACATATCATTTACACATCCTTGGTCGCTAAAGCAATTAAACAACAACAAGATAGAATAAATAAGGATAAATGGACTAAGGGAAGTCTTGCTAATAAATCGTAAAAGAGTCAAAGCTTACGCACAATTACATCGTTAGTTCCAACAACACCTCTAAGCATAGACTTGAGCGGGGGCCAAGACACTTTCCGACCTCACCCTCATAGTATAAAAAGTTCAACATTAAGAAATAACAAAGGTAAGAATAGCATAGCTAACATCCCCGAACTTTGAAGACTCACCAATATCTCATCTTCAAGATGACCGACTAGCTACGGGGAAGATGATCGTGAGGAGCTCCGGTTTCTACATGGTAACATCATGTATGCATAAAGTATGCATTAGTATGTTTGAATGTACGAAGTATGTAGGATGCAATGCAACAAGACATAGGAAATAGGCATAATATAGTAATATGGCATGTATGATCAATGTACAAGTGAAATATGCTCGAGATAGGCAATAGGCATAATATAATAATATGTCATGTATGATCAATGCACAAGCGAAACATGCTGAAGTAACTCATGCTCATATAGGATACCATATGTGTAGAAGAGACTAATCTAGAGTTCCAAAGTACAAACCCCTTGGTAGGTTGATGATGATATCACCCATCACCCTAGTGTGTGAGGTATAAACCCCTCATCTAGGTTAGTCATAATTGCACCTATCACCCTGGTGTGTGAGGTACAAAACCCTCATCTAGGTTAGTGGCAATCTCACCTACCATCTTGGTGTTTGAGATACTAACCCCTCAACTAGGTTATCCGGGCTCTTAGTCCCCTCGGATCTGGCATGGTCTAATGCTACACTTTATATAGATTATATCATATGTACAGGCGTATTTCATCATGATATAGTCATTCATATCATATCTCAAGCTTTGAACCTTCAATTCCTCAAGAAATCATAACCAGACAATTAATCAAACACTTGGCGGGTAATGCTAGTATAAAACCATAAAATATAGAGGTGAAATCATGCAAGTAAATCCATTGTAAAACCATTAATCAACATCTTGCAACACTCCTAAGCAATATACATCAAAAGCCCTCATCAAATCTTACAATAGATACAAGATTTATTGCTCAAAAAATAGCAAAACAGTCACAATTTTATATGGCTTTAACATATTTCACAGACATGTTCATACTAGTAAACCCATTAGTAAAATCAACTTTTGCAAATTGAGTAAAAAGGAGATTAGGGCACCATTGGTGGAAGGACCCAATGGCTAAAACCTACATACCTTAGTTTTGAAGAAGCTCTTCATGAAGAATGAAAATGGAGACTTAAAGCTTGAAAAAAATCCTTAGTTCCGGATGAGGGTTTTGAGACTTGAATTTGGGAGTGAAAAATATGGCTAAGTGTTTGAGTGAGTATTGGGGAATGTTTATGATGATATGAGGGTGGAATATGGCTAAGTATAGGTAAAAACACGTTTGGGAACACTTAGGCCCAAGACCCAAAAGTGTTGGACCGAGATAGAAACACTAGGCAAAAAAATGTATAGGAGCGCGCCGTTGGCGCATCGTACCAGGGGCGCAGATCATCTCTGGAAATCGCATTTTTGCGATTTTCAAATTTTGTTACGATTGCTCTTAAATCAGGATTAGACCTTTTTCCCCCTAATTTTGACCCCCTAAACAAGAATATGAAGTCAGATTTTCGATATCACGCACAAATTTTGAGATATATAGAATTTAAAATTCCGAGCATTCTAAGGCACATTTTCGGGAACTTTTTGGGGTCATTTCATTCAGACTTTTTATTCGCCGTATCACGACTAGGAACTAGGCTTTGATCGTGACAATAAACTTCAACTTCTAAGTTATATTCAACTTAAAGTTCACAATTACTTAAAATTAAATTTATATCCTAAAATATAGTAGTTCAAGTTTCAAAAGTGCGTAAGCTGAATTTTTCTAAGTATATAAAGTCCAAAACTTCAATTTAACAAGTACATAAACTTCAAGTTCTGAATTGTATTCAACTTAAAGTTCACAACTACTTAAAATTTAATTTATATCCTAAAATATAATAATTCAAGTATCAAAAGTACATAAGCCGAATTTTTCTAAGTATATAAAGTCCTAAACTTCAATTTAACAAGTATATAAACTTCAAGTTCTAAATTATATTCAACTTAAAGTTCACAACTGCTTAAAATTTAATCTATATCCTAAAATTTAATCATTCAAGTTTCAAAAGTATATAAATTGAATTTTTCTAAGTATATGAAGTCCTAAACTTCAATTTAACAAGTATATAAACTTCAAGTTCTAAATTATATTCAACTCAAAGTTCACAACTACTTAAAATTTAATTTATATCCTAAAATTTAATAATTCCATTTTCTAAAGTGCAAAAGTTGAATTATTCAATATAAAGTCTTAAACTTTAATTTTACAAGTACATAAACTTCAAGTTCTAAATTATATTCAACTTAAAGTTCACAACTACTTAAAATTTAATTTATATTCTAAAATATAATTATTCAAGTTTCAATAGTGCGCAAGCTGGATTTTTCTAAGTATATAAAGTCCTAAACTTCAATTAAGCAAGTATATAAACTTCAAGTTCTAAATTATATTCAACTTAAAGTTCAAACTACTTAAAATTTATTTTATATCCTAAAATATAATAATTCAAGTTTCTAATTGCAAAAGTTGAATTATTCTAAGTATATAAAGCCCTTAACTTCAATTTAAGAAGTATATAAACTTCAAGTTCTAAATTATATTCAACTTAAAATTCACAACTACTTAAAATTTAATTTATATCTTAAAATATAATAATTCAAGTTTCAAAAGTGCATAAGTTGAATTATTCTAAGTATATAAAGTCCTAAACTTCAGTTTAACAAGTTTATAAATTTCAAGTTCGAAATTACATTCAACTTAAAGTTCACAACTACTTAAAATTTAATTTATATCCTAAAATATAATCATTCAAGTTTCAAAAGTGCATAAGTTGAATCTTTTCTAAGTATATAAAGTCCTAAACTTACAATTTAACAAGTATATAAACTTCAAGTTCTAAATTACATTCAACTTAAAACTCACAACTACTTAAAACTTAATTTATATTCTAAAATGTAATAATTCAAGTTTCTAAAGTGCATAAGTTGAATTTTTCTAAGTATATAAAGTCCTAAACTTCAACTAAACAAGTATATAAACTTCAGGTTCTAAATTATATTTAACTTAAAGTTCACAACTACTTAAAGTTTACTTCAAATTTCAAATATAATTATACATTGCTAAAAACTCAAAATGGGAACTTTATGCAAGATGCAAGTATTTTACATTGAATAAATTTTAAAGAACTAATATATACAACAATTTAAATTTTGAAAGAAAAAAATACCTTTACCTTTTCCAATTACAGGTCGATGAGCTTTGCTTAACGGGTCGAATATATCCTACAATGATGCAAGAATTCTGAAGTTCAAATTTTATACATGCAAGTTTGATTTTTCTAAGTTCAACTACAAAGTTTTAAATTTAAAATACAATTAATGTACAAGCATATAAAATAGAGAATTCAAATTTTCTAACTTAAAGTTCACTATTTAAAGTTCTATTTCTTGACATTCAGCCTACATTTCCCTAACTCAAAGTTCACAAATTAACATATATTCAATCAAAATTTGTAAATTAAAGATAAACTATTTAAACTTTCTATGTTAAAGTACAAACTTTATATAACACACCAAACGAAATTCTAAATTAAAGTTCAATACATCCAATTCATAACTAGAATCCAAACTTAATTGGAATTACAATAGCTCTATATAAATTCTAATTATGTGAATATATTCTACCTTTCAACATTTCTTTACTTCTAAGTTCAAATACTTCTAATGTCAACATTTCTAACTTCTACGTTCTTTACTTCTAAAGCTAACTTTTAACTTCAAGAACAAATCAATTAAAACTAACAAACACTCAAATTTATAGTCTAATTCAAAAAAGAACCAATTCAAACTACAATGCAAAGATCCGCATTAAGAAATTCACACTTAAGTATTCCAACCAACAATGTCAATAACTTCAAATAAACTTTAATTCCAACTAACAAAACACAATTCACAGACTAATTCATAACTCATTTCAAATTAGAATTCAAAAATATCCATTCACAATTCACATTTAAATTTACTTTCCAACAATGTTAATCACTTCAAATACACATTAATTCAAAACTAACAAAACCTCCAAGTCACAAAGTAATTCAAAATACCAAATTTAAGCTAAACCCTAAAATCAAAACATAAACTTTCTTCACCAATTCACAATCAATATTATAATTTAACAATGACAACAACAGATGTAAACAAAAATAACAAAAAATTCAAGATTTTATAATTATAAATCTAAAGAATCCTAAATATTAGCTAAGAAATTTAAAAAGAGAAAATGAGAAGAGAGAGAGATAGAGAGGCGGTTGTACCTGGTAAGGTCGGCCAGAGCTGGTGGTGTAACCGGTGGAGACACGGCACCGGCGGTGGGACTTGGAGACACTTAGGAATAAGTTAGGGCACGAGGGAGAATTTATTTTTTTAGGACAAAGTTCGACTGAAAATGGGTTATATTAAATTAGGGGCGACAGATAGCATTCATGAGTGTGTCGCTCCTTTTAAGAAATTTATTATTTTTTAAAATTAAAAATAGAATTTTTTGAAAAAACAAAAGAGACAGATATTGCCATGCTGTCCGTCAAAAAAATTTAAAAAATATTTTTTATTCTAATTCACGCGATTAAAGTATTTAAATTTTAATTTAGAAAAACGATGGAAGATGCGAAGTTGTCTGTCACAAATTATAAAATAAAATAAAAAATAATTTTGCTGGAAAATTTCGAAAAAAATGCGATGGACCTACAGTTGCTTTCCGTCACTTTTAGTCGTTCAAAAATTAAAAATTATTATTTTACAAAGAAAGTACGGATGGTATCCCTTAGTCCGCCGCTTTCTAAAGCAATGTAGTTCGTCGCTTTTTTTTCTGTCGTTTTTACCTCAGTTTTTAGTAGTGGATCAAGAATTCTCATGATCATGACACCATCTCAAGTGAAAACATTCAAGCATGATGACAACTACGAAATTGAGACAATTTTCACAAACCACCATTGGGAAATAAATCACTCACTCATAAATCTTACCCTAATCATAAGCACCACCGATTTTAATATACATATAGGAAATCAAAACCTGCAATAAAACACTCATACATGCAATACAGGGTTTTATCATCACTCTAAAGATCTACCCACTCAGATTCCAACAAGATTTCAAGCAACCAAGCATGATTAACACATTCACAAACTCTGATCAACCTAATTATCAATAGCATTCTTTTAAAAGAACTAAAACAAGGGCCAAAACATACCTCATCAATGGTGAAACACAATGAGAATCCTCAAAGATGCTTTGGTGATAAATATCCTCCACTTCTTTTTGAATATTTTCAAAGAGAAATAAAAAGGAGAGGTTTGGCGTGCAAAGGAGTGAAAAGGAGGGAAGGTGGAAAGTGAAAGGACCAAGGCATTGAAAAGCCTTAAGTTGGTATTTGAGTTGTGCATGTTTGGCAATACCGAACCACACTGGTTAGCCCATTCGTCGCTACGCCAAGTGTTTTAGGGACCACCTTTTTTAACAGCAAACATACCTTTTTTTCAGTCTTGAAAGGAGGTGAAATTTACCATTACCCATTTGTTTCAGTGATTCTTTGAGTTGCTATTTGGTCCTCAAAAATTGACAGCACCTCAGGAGTCATCAGGTGACTCAAAAGGCGGTCGAACTAATGGTTGCCCTTTTCAACTTGGAGATGCGCCGAGTGGTTCCATTGATCGCCCTCTCAGCTCTCCACTCCAATTTTTGTCCCTTTCAACCACGCACAAATCAACGCCCATTATTTAAGACTAAAAGCAATAAATACTCACCTTGGGTTGCCTCTCAAGCACTGCCTTAATTAACATCGTGGCACAATGTAGTTCCTTTTCTTCATCAAGTCACCGCCAATTGGCTCATCACTGACAGTACTTTGGGATCATCTCCCAGCTTTACAGGGTTTCATATATTGAACACTACTTCCTCATCATTCACTCTAAACCTAAGATCTCCACTCTCCAAATCCACAACAACTCATCCAGTGATTAAGAACAACCTACCCAAGATAATTGGCACGTCGGTATCCACCTCACAATCTAAAATCAAAAAATCAGCAGGAAAAATGAATTTGTCCATCTTCACCAAGACATCATGTAAAATCCTAACTGGTCGTTTAACAGACCGAGCATTACCTGGTATTTCGATTAATGCTTCCACAAGTGGAAAATTAATCGACAATGAGTTGAACATACAGAGGAATTTTTGAAACTTTTCCTCCTCATCTTTCTTCTTCAATATCTGAGGAAAAGGTGGATCAACATTGACTTGAGGTTCAGCCTCATAGCTAGACTTGAAGTTTTAGGGAATACTTTCTTAATATTCATAGCATCATCCCCACTCTTCTCATGTTTATCACTCTTGAGATTGCCTACAGCATCACCATCTTCGACATCAGCTTCATACTCCTCAACTTCAATAGTAACCGCACCTTCTTTTTCTCCCACTTCATTCATGCCTTCTTTAACAATAAGCGATGGTTTTGTGCCTTCAACAACTTTCCCACTACGAGTGGTTATGGCTAAACAGCGTTGATCATTTTCCTTGGGATTAGCCATCGTATCACTAGGCAAACCTCATTTTGGATACTGATTTAGATGGGCTGATATGTTTCCAAGTTGAGTTTCTAGATGCTTAATAGACACCGAATGTGACGTCATGGATTGACTCAACTGAGAAAAGTCATACTTCATCTCCTTCAAGACTTTATCAGAGGCTTCCACCTTGCTCAAGATTTGGGTGAGCATATATTCAGTCTGAGGATTCTCTTGACTCACCACAGCGTCAACAACTTTCACCCTATCATGAAGTGGAACATACTTATCTCCATCACTGTTCCTCCAACCCACAACTTGAGGTTGGTCAGCCCATGCATGATCTAGCCATCCAGTGTTATTATTCCAACCTTGATTCTCGGGTGGCCTTGGGAATGTTGGGCGAGAACCCACCATTTGGTTTCCCGTATAGTGTACCTCCTCATTGTAACAACCTTCAAATGGTGCACCATCAAACATCACATCTCCAACAACTCCCACAGTATTGATGCTTTTACGATTTCTTCCCATGTCATACTTAGTCAAAAGATCAAGCTAGGTCAATATTTTAGCCATGTTCTCATCCCTCTCTTGATCCTTAGCAAGCTGATCCTTGGACAGGAAAACTTGCACATTTTAACACTATGGTGTGCCCTTGGCACATTGCGCCAGGGGCATGAATGCTCACTGAAAATCGCATTTTTAGATTTTGATATGGTTGCTCTTAAATCGGGGTTAGACCCATTTCCTACTCAATTTTTCCCCCTGAACAAGAATATGAAGTTAGATTTTCGATATTATGCACGAATTTTGAGATATATGGAAATCATGATTCTGGGCAATTGCAAGGCATATTTTAGGGCACTTCTAATCACATCCCCCGACACCACATGACCTAGGAAGGTAACCTATTTTAACAAAAATTCACATTTTTCATACTTGGGATACAACTTCTCTTCACTCAATCTTTGTAGCACTACCCTCAAATGAACCATACGCTCCTCCTTACTATGTAAATAGATCAAAATATCATCAATGAAGACCATAACGGATAAATCAAGGTAGGGTTTAAAGACCCTATTCATAAGATCCATGAAGATAGCTGGTGCATTTGTCAACCCAAAAGACATCACAAAAAACTCATAATGCCCATAGCTAGTCCAAAAGACCATCTTAGGAATGTTACACTCCCTCACCTTCACTTGATGGTACTCGGACTGAAGAAAAGTCTTAGAGAAGTGACTAGCCCCTTGCAATTGGTCAAACAAATCATCAATCCTTGGAAGAGGATACTTCTTGTTTATGGTCACCCTAATAAGTTGTCGGTAGTCAGTACACATTCTAAGGGACCCATCCTTCTTCTTCACAAACAACAGCAAAGCACCCCAAGGTGATTGGCTAGCCTAATGAAACCGTTCTCCAACAAATCCCTCAATTGCTCCTTCAACTCCTTTAACTCCGCCAAGGCCATGTAGTAAGGGGGAATAGAAATGGGTTAAGTATCACGACGGAGGTCTATACAAAAATCTATTTCCCTTTTAAGAGGAGCACCGGAAAGGTTATTTGGAAGTATATCAAGAAACTCATTTACAATCGAAACTGACTCAATAGAAAGGGTCTTGGACTCCACATTCCTAACCTTCGCAAGATGATAAAGATACCCCTTAGAGATCAACTTATAGGCTTTAATGTAAGAGATGAACCTACCCTTGACCACCACATCATAACTCTCCCACTCAAGCATGGATTCATTTAGGAATTGAAATTTGACCCTACGGGTTCTACAATCAGTAGAGGCACAGTATGCATGCAACCAATCCATCCCAAGTATGACATCAAAATCCACCATTTCCAACTCAACAAGATCACAAGGCAAAATCTTATGCAAACTTCAAGCAGGACAATTTCTATACACCTTCCTAGCAACAAATAGATGCACTAATAGGAGTAGACACCTCATAAGACTCACACAACAATTCGAATTCAACAAGAAACATTTTGGCAACAAAGGGGTAACAAAAGAAAGAGTGGCGCCCGGATCAATCAATGCATATCCATAAAAATCAAAGGCTTTTAACATACTGGTGATGACATCAGGAATCTCCTCAACCCCTTGCCTCCCTTGGAGTGCATAGAACCGATTGTGCCTTGGGGCACCATCTTGTCGACCACCTCTCCCCAAAGGAATCACATTAGCACCTTGTGGACGAACCTCCTTACGGTTGTTGCGATTTTGAGGGCAATCCATCACCTTATGCCCAACTTCCCCACAACCATAACAAGCATTAGTATCCCTCAAGAATGGGCCAGTATGACCCCTACCACATTTTGGACACCCACAATTAGGAATCACACCCCCAACACCTTGGGCCCTTGGAAAGTCATTGGCAACCCTCATATTAAATGCATGAGAAGACCCTTGGCCTTGATGAAACTGGCTACCCTTTCGATCTTGGAATTTTCCCTCAAATGGGCCCTCTTGGCCTCATTACTCAAACAACAACAACAACATACCCAGTGTAATCCCACAAGTGGGGTCTGGGGAGGGTAAAATGTACGCAGACCTTACTACTACCACAAAAGTAGAGAGGCTGTTTCCAGGTCTTGGCCTCATTACTCTTATTCCTCAATTTTTCCTCCTCAATTTGTTCGGCATAGGTCATCAAACGGGAGAAATTCATGTCACTAATCAACATAGCGGACCGACGTTCCTCACTCACCAAATTGGATACACCCATCATGAACTGTTCATTCTAGACCTTAGGTTGGAAACCAAGAGGGGAGCATATTTAGAGAGTTGATTGAACTTGAGGGCACACTCCCTCACACTCATAGACCCTTGTTTCAAATTCATAAATTCCACCATCTAATCCTCCCTAAGCTCAAGAGGGAAGAACCAATTAAGAAAATCCGCCTTGAACTCCTCTCAAAGCACCCAATTATTGATTAGCTTCTCTTCCTTCTATTGATTAAACCATACTTTTGCTACCCCTTTAAGTTGTTAGGCCGCCAACTCCGCTTTCTCTTCCGTTCTAACACCCATGATAGCCAATACCTTGTAGACCTCATCAATCACTCAACTGAGATGCCGCTGTAGGAGCATGATTGGTCCCTCTTGGTTAGCCACAACTTGTGCTAGCAAAGTGAGAGCATCCTGGAGCTCAACAGGGAGTGTGGGCTCTCCTTTCTCTTCTAGTAGGCATGATCTAGCATAAAAAAGAATAGTTGTTTGGGGGGGGGTACCTTACTTTAACTCTATAGCATGACTTATAACATGAAAAAGGGATATATTTCCTAAAACGTCTCATAGCCTGTAGCTTATAGTTGTGGTGCAAAACACAACCATGAAAAAAACTCTAATAGATGCAGTGTGTTGGATGCTGATGACTATTAACAACCTAGTACTCTGATACCATGTTTGTCATGACCCAAGCCTAGGGCCTAGACGTGACTTGATGAATGGGAAACCCGAAGGGACCCCGAACAAGTCTCTTAACATATCATTACACATCAATGGTTGCGGAAGTAATTAAACAACATAATTGAATTAAAAATAGGGGCAAAGGGACTAAAGGAAAGCCTTCATAACGTATTGATCAAACAAGAGAGTCAAGGCTCAATACAAAATATAGATAAGAGCGAGGGCCAAGACAAGCAACCAGCCTCACCCTCATAGTCAATACATATATAAAAGAAAGATAGTCTTAGTACATAACATGAGATCATAGAGATTGTTCCCGGAATGGAGGACTCACCAACTAGCTTGAGAGAATTCGTACTAGCCATGTGAAGGAGGATGACTTTGATTCCTACATGATGACATCATGTAGGAATAGAGTATGCGTTAGTACGTTTGATTATACTAAGTATGTAGGATGCAACATAACAAGAGATAAACAACATAATCGAAATGCATAAGCATAGGCAATGAGTAGCATATAACAATATGGCATGCATGGAAGAT
>JAPFFP010036006.1:0-15305 GCA_026153255.1 Solanum medicagineum | reverse complement strand
ATTCCTTATAATATGTATAGAAAGAGCATTACAGGTTGGTTCTCCCGAGCCTCATCGGCAATAGGTGTCGGTCCGCCCTAACGGGACTTGGGGCGTGACAATAATATAAACCTATAATGGCACATAGTCAAGAGACCAAGAATTTATATAAGGACACCTTGGGTTGAGCCCCCACCTTAAGCCTCTTTGGGTGCTAAGTCTATCCTACGGAATACTTGATATAATCATAAATTTGATCATAACTTGAACAACTTGTAAAAACATGATAACATGGTATGAGTAGCTCATTCAAATGCTTGACCCCTACATGTGGGCATATACCTTATACTAGAGGGTAAAAATATTTCATGGACTTGACCCTTTTAAGTAGGCATTGCATTTCACATGAGGGTAGAGATTGTAATATGCTTGACCCCTTCTAGAGAGCTTTAGTTTGTACATGAGGGTAAAATAATTTATCATGCTTGACCTATTCATGTAGACATTATTCACTCATAAGAGGGTAGAATATAGTATAGGGGCTCAACATTTTACTTACAAATAATAGAAACTTTTAATGAGTTTAATACATGCTTAGGAGCCCCTAATTTATGATAAAATACTTGTCTTGAAAAATATGCAATAGTCTTTCATTGACATGAGAATCCTTGTCATGTAAATTTAGCTAAACATGATAGGTATATCTACATATGGTTAAAATCATGAAATTTAAGAGTATAATACAAGAGAGGAGTAAAATGAATTCATTTGAAAATCATGCAATTCAATCCACCAACATTGTAGTAGAAATCCCAATTTGGGTGTCATGAAATCCATCTTAAAAGTTCACAATCTTTCATAGTTTACATAGTCATATCATGCATAGCTTCAATATATACAAATCAACTCATAGAATAAGCCTTCAATAGATATTCATGCTTAATCAATCAACACTTGAAGAATCCAAACTCAAATCTTGTTATAATTCATAATAATGTTTAGCCACAAAGAATTAAACCTTAACAGTCATGAAAATTAGTAAATGAGAAGGTTTACTTCATGAGTGGAAGAATCCCCATGAATGATGCCCACATACCTTTACTTGAGACTTTCTTGAAGAAAACTTGAGGAAGACTTGAGGCTTCAATTAGGTTCTTAAAATCCAAAGCAAGTTCTTGACTTCTTGAATTTTGATGAGGGGATTATGAGCAATTAGGAGACTTTTGGGAGGCTTTTTGAGAGTTCTAGGGTATGAAAATAGCTGAAAAGTAAGGTATTCCCATATATATAGGCATTGGGTTATTACCAAGTTGCCCTAAAGTGAAAAATGAAAAATTAAAGAAACTTGTTGAACTAGTCCACGATAAGTCCGCGACGCGGACTTGTAACAGACTAGTACATTTCTACAGAAGTTCATTTTTTCTTCTATTTTTGCCAGGAATAGATTTGGACCATTTTGGCACTAGTATGCGACAAGTCCGTGAGGCGGAGTGGTCGTATAGCCATTCTGGTTCAGCCCCCATTGCAAAAAATTATTTTTCGCTACGGGTCATCTAAAACTCGAAGACCACCTCTTTCTTACTATAACACCTCACACTTGCCTAGGAATGCTCCCATAATCACAGTGCCCTTATATTTCAAATCGGGAATATTTAAACATCCCTCCACGTAGTTCGGAAAGATTCTATGATACTTTTTTCTTCAATATCTCAAAATTCGTGTAGAATTTCACAAATCCGACTGCATATTCTTATTCAAAGGGCAAAAGTGGGAAAAATGAGTACCTTCAAGGTATACTTTGTCCTGCCAAGAAAAATTATTTTTTGTGAAACTTTGCAAAAACAGTAGTTGTCTGCGACGGGTTCACGACACGGACCTTACGCGGACCAGTTCAAAAAGTTCTGAAGTTTGTTCTTTTTCACTATAGGGCAATTGGGCAATAACCCTATACCTATATAAACAAAGATCCCTCATTGTCTAGCCATTTTAAGCCCTAAAAACCAATCAAAAACCTCTTAAAATCCTCTCTAATCTTCATCAAATTCTCCACACATTCTCAAGGTTGTCAAGAAGTCTTGTTGGAATTCAAAGAAATCAAGTCAAGCCCCGAATCCTCTTCAAGATTCAAGAGTCCCAAAACTCATCCGGATCTAAGGATTTCATTCAAGCTTCAAGGCTCCATTTCAGATCTTCTTCAAGAAACACTCTACAGTCAAGGTATGTAGGGTTTAGCCATTGGTTTCTTCCAACCATGGTGCCTCATCTCCGTTTTACTCAATTTACATGATTTGAAGTTGATTTTACAAATGGGTTTATTATTATGAACGTGTCTATGAGCTATGTTAAAGTTTTGTAAAGTTGTGATTATTTTGCTACATTTTGAGCTATAAATCTTGGATCTATTGTAAGATTTGATGAGGGATTTTGGTGTATATTGCTTGAGGGAGTTGCAAGGTATTGATTGATGATTTTACAATAGATTTTCTTTTATGATTTTATCTCTAAATTGCATGGTCCTATGCCTTTATTACATACCCGCCAAGTGTTTGATAAAATATCCGGATATGGTTTATTGAGTAGTTGAAGGTCCAAAGCGTGAGACATGATATGAATGATGTTATGATGATGAAATAAGCTTATGTATATAGGAAGTGTTGCACTAGAGCATATGATAAATCCTATATAAAGTGTTGCATAAGACAATACCCAATCTGGAGTGACAAGAGCTCGGGAAACCATGTTGGGGGTTTATACTCATCAACCATGTGAGGGGTTTATACTTTGTCACTGTGTTGGTAAAGTGTGGTTACCATCAACCATGTGAGGGGTTTATACCACACAACCTTCACAGGATTTATACCTTGAACAGCTAGCTTAGTCTCTTCTTCACATATGATATGAACATTATTTACTTAGGCATGTCTTACTTAAGCATTGAACATACATGTCATATTGTATATTATGTCTATTGCTTAATATTATGCATTTTGATTATGATGCCTATTTATTGTTGCATTGCATCCTACATACTTAGTACAATCAAATGTACTAACGCATACTCTTGCCTACATGACATCACCATGTAGGGATTGAAGCTCAAGTTGATCATTCCTTTCCTCCACGTGGCTAGTTTGGTGTTATTTAAGCTAGTTGGTGAGTCCTCCACTTCGGGAACCTAGTCTATGATTCTTCTATTATGTATTGAGATATTCATCTTTAATGTTTATTTTGACTATGAGGGCGAGCTTGGTTACTTTATCTTGGCCCCTGCTCTTAATTATGTAGTAGAGATGTTATTGGACAAGATATGTATCTATGTTATGAGCCTTGGCTCTTTCTTCTCTTAACAATGATGTTATGCAAACTTTCCCTTAGTCCCTTGCCCTTGTTTTCTAAACTTTTGCATGATTACTTAAGTATTAATCTCTCTTGTAGTCCCAATTCCCCTTTGTTTATGTTTCTTGTGTTGTTTTACATTACTTCCACGACCAAGGATGTGTAATGATATGCTAAGAGGCTTGTCTGGGGTTCCTTTGGCTTCCCCATTTACCGGTAACATCTAGGTCATAGGCTTGGGTCGTGACAAACTTGGTATCAAAGCACTAGGTTGATAGATCCTCGGAGTCAAACACATCGCATCAATTAGAGTCTTATTCATGGTTGTGTTGTGGACCACAACTATGAGTAGGAGGCTATAAGATGTTTTAGAAAATATTTCACTTCTTCATGGTCTATGTCATGCGATAGAGTTAGGTCCCCTAGGGCTTATTGCTAACCCCTAACCGTTACATTTCAGGATATGTCTTAAGCTACTCAAGACGGCGATATATCGAATGCGAAGGTTCAAAATCCTCTATAGGTAATGGCCAAAACGGTGACAACATTGGCAACTCAACTCAATCATCAAGTGGGTGCTCCCGAGACTTCTGGTGGTGAGAGGAGAGGTAGTGAGGCCAAAAGGGCCCGTGATGTGGGTAAGTTCATAAGTCTTAAATGTAGAGGTGTTGGTGGTGTGGCCCCTAATGGTGTGTGTTCTAATTGTGGAGAGGGTCATAGAGGCCCATGCTTGAAAGGCCTTGTTTCCACTATGGTGAGGAGGGGCATAAGAAGAAGGATTATACTTGTAAACACTATAAGGATAAACGAGGTGATGGTGGGATGACTCATCCTAAGTGTCAAAAGTGTGGAAAAAACCACGGTGGCCTATGTCGGAGGAACACTAGTGCTTGCTTTGAATGTGGTAAGGTGGGTCACAAGCTTGTGGATTGTCCATTTATTCCTAGGGGGTGTAAGGGTGGTCGACTTTTGGCCCATGGTGGCTATGTTGATCAAGTTCTTCAAGGAGGGGTTGAGGTGCCCAATGATATTACTGATAAGTTGAAGTTTCCTTGGCTTTGATGTGTATGCATTGTTGGGCCTGATGTGCCACTATTTCTTCTCTTTTCTTCTTGGTTGATGGTGGGGCTTCTTGTGTGCCCAAGTTGTTGTGTGGATCTTTAGTGTCTATCCTTTTGTTGGATATATTATTGCTAGAAGGTTCATAGGTGATGGTCTGGGTTTGTATTGCATTAGGCCTTGCTTTGTGGCTTGTTGAAGTCGGTATGGTGGATTTTGAGGTCACTGTAGGGATGGAATGGTTGCATGCATATTATGTCTTCATGGGTGGTAGTACCTATAGAGTTAGATTGTGACTCCCTAATGAGCTCGTCTTTAAGTGGGAGGTTGTCAAATGGTAGCTAGGAAGGTAGGTCCATTTCATGTCTTAAGGTATAATTACACTCTAAGGGGTTGCATTTATCATCTTGTGAGAATTGAAGGTGTTGAACCTAAGTCGTTTGTTTATAGATTATCATTGTGGTAGATGAGACCTTGAATATCCTTTTTCAATATCTTAAGTTGGGGTAGTGTCTTTTGGTTTGACTAGTATGCCGGGTATGCATATAAGTCTCATAAGTAAGATCTTTAGTCTCCACTCTAATAGGTTTATATTGGTTTTGGGATTGATAATATGGTTCATTCCCTAATGAGGTAGTGCACGTGAACTATTTGAGGATAGTACTACAAGTTCAAGGAAGAAGGTTGGGTGCTAAGTAAGAGAGATGGGGATTTTGGTAGTAAGAGGTTGCCTTCCTAGAGTGTGTGGTGCCGAGTGAGGGTATTAAGGTGGACCCTAGTAAGATAAAGGTGATTAGGTGTTAGCCTAGACTTTGATTTTCTTCGGTATTAGGAGCCTCTTGGGTTTAATGGGCTATTACTGGAGATTGTGAGTAGGTTCTCTTCTATTGTTACTCTTATGACTTAGTTGACCCTAAGTAAGGCCATGTTGTGACCGACGTTTTGAGTAGGGTGATTTGATAGGTCTGGGAGTTGCTATTTCTTGTGTTATTCCTTGATGCTAGTAGGATTCATGTGTATGTGGGTTGATCCTTGATCCCTTCCAATCAAGGAGACCCAAAATTTATTTTCAAGAAAACCTACATGGATTTTACTTATTTTAATTTGGGATTTGAATACTATGATTCCTAAAATTATATTGATGCATGGATAGTGTTTATTTGATCATTTTAATGTGATTTAAACTGTTCTATGAGGATTTACTTTGGGTTTATAAAGTTATAAGTATGCATGTTCCCTTTTTGAAATATTTATGCATGAGAGGTTACACTATGGATTTAAATGGGGGATTAGTTATGTTTTCACTTCAACTTCATACTATAAATGTTGATTTTTAAATGGAGTCTTAATTACCCATGTCATTTCCTCATTGTTCATAGCATATGCATTCATGTACACAAATTATTTTGAAAAATTTTATTATGGGTAAGCCCAATTTCATTTTATGGTATGACTTTGATAAAAGGTTGGTTATGACAATATTATGAACACGCATATGCCTTTGGTTTTTGGCTCATGGAACATTTGGGGTGCTTGCACCATTTTGTGCATGGATGGACTATTCTTATGCATGAATATTATGACTATGAAATTATGATTTTGGCATTTGAGCCTAAGTATGAATTATTATGAATAGTATTTGGCTTTTAAGCCCAATTGTGCATTGAAATGATTCGGAAAGAAAAAATGACTATTGCCTCTTTGAAAGTATGTATATGTATGTTATAAGTATTGTTGTGGGATGATGACTTAGTACCGATCGATTAAGAGGGGGGTCTATAAGGGTTGCCCCATGTTCTTGTTGCACAGAGCCTTGTCTTGTGATCTTGGTTGAACTTAGCTTGATGGGTTGGAGGTCTTGTGGTAGTTCAGGCTACTTGCATAGCATACTTCCAATAAGTGTAGAACCCGTAAGGTTGTACTCCGATAGTTAAGGATGGTAGATTTATTTGGTCAACTCCAATGGGGTAGTCACTTCCCTAAGGTTGATTTGGGGTTCGGGTTTTGTTCTCAAGTGTGGAGGAGGGTAGGTGATATCCCTAAGTGCCCTTTTGAACTAGGAATGATCATTTTGAATATTGGTGGAGTTATTTGGTTGGCTTATGCACCGGTGGTGTTTGTGGATCTCTTGAATAGGGTCTTAAAACCCTACCTTGGTATGTTTGTTGTGGTCTTTAGTGATGAGGTATTGATTTGTTTAGAGCTTGTGAATCATTTAGGGGTAGTGTTGCAAGTCTTGGAGGATGAGAGGTTGTTTGCTAAGTATGATAGGTGTGCATTGTGGATAGTAAGAAGGTAGTCAGAATTCTTAAGGATTATAAAATGGGTGTGCATTATTTTTCCCCGGTAAGGCTAATGCTGCGATCAGTGCTCTAGGTGGCCTAGCATGTGTTGTTGGTTGTGGCTAGGAGGAGACTTATGGGGTCCTAACCATGGTTGGTTAGATTGGAAGTTAAGTTGAGGGAAGTTGAGCATGGTAGTGTAGCATTCTTCATGGTTCCAAATCTTCTTAGGTAAGAGGTCTAGATTAGGCAAGTCCTGGATTCTGCCTCATTAGATTTGGAAGTTTTGGGTGAGAAGATGATAAAGTGAAGGTTGTCTCCCAAGGAGGAGATGGAGGTTGTGGTACCAAGTGGGTAGGTGTATTTAAGGTTGACAATTGAGTTGAGGATTGTGAGTCCTTATAGAGTGCAAAGGGAGGTTTTTTAGGTTGCATAAGTTTGGGAATTGCCTAGGAATATGGTTATGGTTTGTCCGATTTTCATGCTTTTAGGTTGAAGGGATGTGGTGGTGACTCTAGTGCTAGAGAACTCGTAAGACTATGGGTATTGTGGAGGATAAGTTGCCTAAGGTAGAGGTCCCGGTGGAGGTATTGGATGGAAGGGTTGAAGAAGTTGATTGGTAAGGGAGTAGTGTGTCACAGCCAAAATCCCGTTAATGCAAAATGGCACCCATTGCCTATAAGGCTCAGAGAACCAACCTGTATCCATGCCCTTTCTATACATATTATAAGGGATTTCTTCATTCAACATGCCTTTAAGAAAGTAAACACTAATAACAAGCCAAAAGGAAATGCATATAGCTAGGCCGGTAAGGACACTTTGTCTAAAGTGTGAGACATGACCACACTTTAATTTACATAGTCTACAAAGCCTCTAGATAAGGAAAAGTATCTGATAAGGGTTGGGACAGGCCCCGTCTCATCTAAATATACAATACAAAAATATAAGCTCTATGCACACAAAGCTCCGAAGTAACATAGAGCTTAGTAACAGTAGCTGGATATTCTGTACTCCTATTGGGGAGAGCTACTAGCACCTGTACCTGTAGCATGAAATGTAGGTCCCCCGTAAAAGACGTCAGTATGAGATAATATACTGAATATGTAAGGCAAGAAATATTGTATACGAAGTAACAACTCAAATGAAACTATGCACTGATATAAGGATAAGAGACCACCTTTAGTCATACTGTGGAATCATATACTTTATGTTCTTTTTATTACTTTACCTTTATTGTATAATTTGTGCACAGCAAGTAATACAAATGACCAGCTGATCAGTGGTAAATCTATATCGGGATCGGTCCTGGCTAGGCTTTTCCTTTCACTCTTGGGTTACCCCCATGATATGATCGACCCTAGCTAGGTGATTCTTCCACCCCTTGAGTTACCACCCATCAGTAAGCAATTATACTTTACTTTACGTCCTTTACTGAAGGACGGTCGTCATTCAGTCCAAAAGTTAAAATTTGCAGTTTCGCTCTCTTTGTTGTTTCGAACAATCTTTCCTTCTGTGACATCTTCAAATTCTGATCCAAACTTCACAAAATAATTAATTTGTATACTTCCCTTTCTTAAAATCCTCCTTACACTATTTCAACTTAACTAGACAAAATTTCTGGGTCGTTACAATTCTTCTTAAGGTTCTCTGGTTCTCTGGATTAAATGGAGTTAAGGAATTGCCTTGACTCCGAGTGTTGGGCATACACTACTAGTACACCTTGGAAAAACAAAAACAACAAAAAAGTAAAATAAGGGAACTAAGAATTAACACTCGAAATACTAATAAATTCACTAAGTATAGCCGTATTCCCCGGCAATTGCGCCAAAATCTTGATGTCGCCCAAGTTACACCTCCTTTTTAGAGGATAAAGCGGTCATTGTCAAGATATAGAACTTAACCAACGTTAGGGTCAATCCCACAGGGAATACATAGACTAAAGAAAATTCACCAATATGCAATTCGAGTAATTAACCGACTCAATTCCCCTGGTGGGGGGGGGTTGCAATAATCAAAGAGAAAAGTAAACTAACTACTTATTACGAGAGAAAAATCAATAATAGAGAATAACTAAGGTATTGTGTTTCCCATGATTCCCCAACTCAGTATCACCGGATAACCAAATTCTTATCTAGTTTATAGCATGCAGGACGGTAATTTAAGTTCACAAGCCCTTTGGTCAAAGGTGAGAGGTGAATTTCACTATGTGACTTGGCCCATCTCCATAGTGTGCATTGCTAACCATTACCTATTAGACCTAGTACAACCTCCCCTTGGCCCAGTTTGGTTGATTAGACAAGAACTCATCAATTGAATCCTGTTAATTAGTTTCTTTTCCTATTCATTACTACCTTGGTCCAGTCAGTAACACTAGGCAGGTTCTAATGTTGGTCACCACTATAAAACATGCAAAACGAAGATAGTTAATTAATACATGCATATACACCTTCCAAGAATTGTGAATTATCCAGTTTTACTTTGTTAGTTCTTCATGGTTCCCACAACCCTAGTTATGAATTTAGCTACCCATGCTATGTGTAGATGAAGAGATTATGAATTGAGAAAACATAATTAACACTTACACAATAGATTTAAGAACAAGCAATCCAATGTCAATGAAAATCACAAGCTTCAAGATCAAATTCAACCACAAGTGTTCTCAAAGACTATCTTACAATTTTTTCTCTCTAAATATTAGGTTCTCTGAATACTAGCCTAAAACTTATGAAAACTGACGTGAACTTATGAAAAATAACCTAAAAAACCTATTTATAATATTCAAAATTCAAATCCTAAATGACTCAGGAGAACTAGTCGGCACACCTCACGAAAGCTCTTTACGACCCGTATTGAAGTTTAAGGCCCATAATCAGGGTCTCATACATTGTTGCTGAAAAATTAGACTTCCATTTTTTGACTTACGAATCGTAATATGGTTTATGACTCGTAAGGGGGGTCTCGTCTAATGAACTTCATAAAGTTTTCATTCTCTGATCCTCAGGGAACGAAATCTCTTCTACGACTCGTAAATTAATCCATAGCTTATCTGCATGTTCGTAGAATTAACTTCAGAAACTTGGCCCCTCACTAGAATTCCTTATGAAACCACCCTACGGCTCGTAGAACGGTCTACGGCCCATAAGGAGTCTCGTATAACAGCAAATCTGCAGCAACTTTTGTAACTTTCCCCAAAATCATGGCCAACCTGCAATATTGCAAAGATAAACACAAAAGCACATAAAACCCACTAACATCACATTGAGAACACACAAAATATAAGTTTTAAGCATCAAAAGTGTTGTACTTTGGCAGCACATCAGTACTTCACACTTATGTCATAATTCTTGAGCAGATCTAACCACCTTTGTTGCCTCAAGTTAAGATCCTTTTGGGTGAACACATATTGGAGACTTTTGTGCTCTGAGACACCCTTTAAGAACTTTGTGAACTGCTCCTTTGTTGTATTGATCGATTCACCAAGAAGTTTGTCAAAGTTGTTGATTTAGTCTTTCAACTTGAGCTTTTTCAATCTCAGGAAGTAGCTCTCCAAAAAGGCCTTCTGCAACTCAGCCCAACTGGTGATCGAACTCTGTGGGAGCTCAGATAGCCATAGTGTTGCATTGTCTGTTAGAGATAATGAGAAGACACGAAGTCCCACAGCATCCATGGACAGATATTGTGTTCCAATCACACTCTTGTGAACAAATGCAATGTTGTGTAGATGACTATGCGGATCCTCTAATGGCAGGCCCACAAACAACCCATGATTCTACAGCATTTGAAGCAACCCACTAGAAACTATGAATTTTGTGTCAATCGATAGTGGTGGTAACACAATAGCTCCAGTCACCTCCATAGCCATAGGGTTCAACCGATATTGATTCCACTGATAAGCTTCGGCATTGAAGTCCTGTTGCTATGGAGCAATGTCCTCAAGAGGAGGTGGCTTTTCATTTCTTGCATTCCCATTCTCATTCCGGTTCAGAGCTGCATTTGCCACATTATTTGCATTATCTTGGGCCATTTTTCTCAGTCTTCTCTAACTCTCTAGGTCAAATGAAGTTAAGGGTATGCCTCGACTTCGCGTGCTGAGCATAAACTACATTTATACCCTGAAAGAAAACAAAAACAAAAAAAATGTAAAATGAGGGAAATAAGGATTAATTCCTAAACTACCTGAATTAGACAAGTCTAGCTATATTCCCTGGCAGCGGCGCCAAAATCTTGATGTCACCCAAGCAACACCTCTTTTTGTAGTCTAAAGCGGTCGTTGTCAAGATATAGAACCTAACCAAGGTTAGAGTTGAACCCAATGGAATATGGTAGACTTAGAAGAATTTAATTTGCAATTTGGGTTTATTAACCAACTTATCTCTCTAAAAAGGTGGGGGGTTTATTAACGAGGAAAAAGAAATCCTAACTAAAACAAGTGTTAAACCAATATGGAGAGAAACTAGGGTACTATGTTTTCCCTGATTCCCTAACCTAGTAGCATTAGATAACCAAATTCTTTTCCAGTTTGTAGAATGCAGAATGGTAAGTTAAGTTCACCAAACCCTTTGGCCCAGGTGAGAGGCAAATTTCACTATGTGATTTGGTCCCTCCCCACAGTGTGACATTACAAACCCTTATCTATTGTCCCAATATAACCTCCACTTGGCCCAGTTTGGTTGATTAAACAAGAAACATCAATGGATTCTTGTTAATTAATCTCTTTTCCAATTCATTACTACCTTTGTCCAACTAGTAATACCAGGTGAGTTCTAATATTGGCCACCATTAGAAAACATTCAAAACAAAGAGAATTAATTAATATATTCATGTACTTTTCAAAAATTACGAATTATTCGATTTTACCTTGTTAGTTCATGGTTCCCACAACCCTAGTTGTAGACGTAGCTACTCATGATTTATATAAATGCAAGACTCGTGAATTTGAATAACATAATAGAGAACTTAAACAATAGAATTAAGCACAAGAAAATACACTGCTTCAATGAGAATCACAAGATTGTAACTAGAACACGTGTTTCTCAAACTCTCCAGTGTTTCTTTGCTCACTCTCGCTGCTCTCCTTAAGAAAAATAACTTAAAAACCTATTTGTAATGTTTAAAATACAAATTCAAAACAAAATAGGATAATTGGGTCGGTAGGCTCCACGAGGTGCTTTATAGGCCGTATAGTGATTTATAGTTTGTAGTCGGACTTTTGTAAACTAGTGCTACACTTCTGAACTTGGCTTCTACGACACCTTTCTATGACCCTTAAAAGGTTCTATGGCCTGTAGGAATTTCAGAAAGTCCTTTTTCTTTGGTCTTCAGGGTATGAGACTAAGCCTATGGCTCGTAATGTCTTCTACGGCTCGTCTTCATAGACCCAACTTCAAAAACACACCCTTCACTAGAATTGCGAAACCTCCGTCACGGCTTATAGAATGCTCTACGGCATGTAAAGGGACTCATGGATCTTCAAATTCAGCAACTTATGCATATTTTGCCCAAAAACAATGCCGACCTCTAAAATCCTACAAAACAAACACAAAAGCATATCAAACCTACTAACATCGCATTAAGAACACACAAAATTTCAAGTTTAAGTATCAAAAGTGTTGTATTTTGACAGCACATTAGATTTTATGTTCAATTGCATACACCCATCATAGTTTAACGAGATTACATGATAAGATTTCTTATGTTGATGAAACATTTATTGCAAATATGCAAGACAAGTATGTTATGATGATTTTGAGGGCTACCATGTATATTATGAACTCATGACAGTTCCTATGATTTGATAAGTATGATTTGAGCTCTATTGTGAATTGTTTACCCTCATGTGGAAAGATAATGCTCACTTGAAGAGGCCAAGTATTTGAAATGAGCTACTCTTATTATGATGATATATTTTTACAAGTTATTCAAGTTATGATTATACTTATGCTTATGTAATGTATTCCGTGGTACTAGGCTTAGCACCAAATGAGATGTAGAGTGGGGGACTATCCCCAAGGTTCCTTATATAAAGCTTTACTTCCCATAACTATATGCCACCATAGGTTTATATTATTTTCCCTAAATGGGCTTTTGTACTAGTGGATCCATCTAGGTTTGTTTATCCACAATGTGGGGCATAGTTTACCTTGGCAAGTAAGCCTCTCCTTAGGCAACATCGGGATTCTATATAGTAGCTGACATGGTCTTATATGTCGGTTAAGGTCTCCTCCCACATATGTATGTTATATTATGCAAGTTTAATTATCTCATGCATGTTTTGACTTAAGCATTGATGATACATATCATATTGAGCTTATATCTTTCAAATATGATTATGCATCTTGTCTATTATGGTTTATGTTCCTTTTTTGCATTGCACCCCACATAATTAGTACATTCCAAGTACGAACGCATATTTTTTGCCTACATGATCTAACCATGTATGGACCAGAGCTCCTATTCATCCTCCTCCTCCACATGACTTGACGACTCATTGAAGATTGCCATTGGTGAGTCCTCCATTTCAAGGACAACATCCACCTTTGTTTCATGCTTTATCAAGACTTGTTTAGTTTTGGACATTTGCTTTTGAGGGTGAGCCCAGGAGATGTCTTGGCCCCCGTTCCACTCATGTTAGAAGTGTTGTTAGATATAAATATGTATGTTATGAACTTGACTCCTATTATGATTATGTAATTATGGAAGTCTTCCCTTAATCCTTATCTCCTTTTATGTGTTGATGCATGTTGTTGATATGATGTGGAAATCCTAAGTCCTTATTGGCCCCATAGCGTGAGTCATACTTACCCTCCCCCTATTCTTTATTTTCTATATGCTCGTGCTAATCCTTTTCCTTATAATATCCCCATAGCTTGAGTCCGAAGTCACACTTCCCTTATAATTATTTTCTCATTGTTTAATTATGATTTTACAACCAAGGATATGTCATGCATGCTCAAAAGGCTTGTTTGGTGTCCTTTGAGGTTCCTCATTTGTCCTATCATGTCTAGGCCCTAGGTCGTGATAGATCATTAATCATCTCTTATACTATTTCCTTGATATGATTATATATATTGTTTATTATGATATAATGTTTTCTTGGTGCATTGCAAGCCTACATATGTAGTATCTTTTGACGTACTAACATATATTTTTTACTACATTATATCATAATGTAAGGGGGCTAGATTCAGGCATTACTTTTGAAGACTTTGGTGAGTTCCCATGCTTCAGGGACAAACCTTTACATTCATGTTATTATGATCCTATGCTGAGATATTTTATATTTTTCTTTCCTATCTTGAGGGTGAGCTAGCGGCATGCTCTAGTCCTCACCAAGATCTAGACACATAGAGGCACGTTTTGGACAAAGTTGATATTTTTTTGGGGTGGGGGGTTAGGGTAGGGGAAGGGGAAATGGAAAGGGGATTACAAAGTGGGGAGTCGAACTCTCACCAAAAATGAGGGAGTTCAGGCAGTCAACCAACTGAACTACTAAGATTCTCCTGACAAAGTTGATGTAATTTCCTTTAACGGAAAGATTCTTGATTTTTATGTTTATCTTGATTTAAGACTAAATTTTCGTTGCTTTACCCATGATTAATGTTTTTATTTCCTTATGAATACTTACATTATTTTAAAAGGCTTATATGGGCGCTTTTGTGTTTCATATTGATCGTGTTATGACTAGACCCTAGGCTTATATCATGACACCTGGACGGGACCCACCACAACCTATTATGGGCACCACAACCCATGGTGGGGGTCGTGGTTGGGAGCTATTTTAAGGTTAGGAGGAGGTGCCCTCTACAAGTTCCACCATTGCCTGTGGGTCCACAGACTGTGAAAGGTTTCGTGGTCAACCTCTCTCCAAAACTATCTCTAGGGGTCTCTTCATGAGAGACCGCAACCCGTGGTAGATTTGTTGGTGAGCATCCTATGCTGATTTCCTCTTCTTAACTTTAATTTTCAACCTTCTAACATATAGGGTCTTTTAATTGGTGAATTATCTTCTCGGGTAGGTCCAAATAGTTGCCAAATAGGGAGGATCTAAAGAATATATTCAGTCTTTGTGTCTTTAATATTTTTCTAAAATTAGTAAAAGATTTTTTTCAAATTGGACTTAGAAGTAGTAGAGCTAGTCAAATTTGAATTGTTTCATTAGTCAAATTTGAATTGTTCATCCATCATGGTCACAAACTTGTAATAAGAATATCTAACAAGCTTAACAAGTGAGGTGTGATCACCAAAAGTTCTATCTGGAGAGGACTCAACAAAATTAGAATCAAGTGTCCCCGTCTCCTCTTGAACAAATTTATCATGTCGGAATTTTGTTCTTTGTTCATTTTCGATTTTTTTATCCCCTTCAATACTTTCTACATCCTTATCATCATTTTTCGAAGAACATCTTTTTCACTCCCCCCCTCCTTTTTCTTCGATATCATCTCCTCCTTCTTTCAAAACATCTCCTCCTTATGATTTTGATTTTTCTATCGTTCTTGATTTTGATTTTCTTTTTGCTTCTTCTTGAGACTTTGTCTCTCTACTTTCTTCTTCAATTATTGAAGTTGCCTCACTTTTGTCACGGCCCAACCCCGGGACCATGACTCGTGCCGATTAGGCACTTAAACCATTATTACGCTGCAAAACCCAACA
>JAPFFP010035987.1:0-15306 GCA_026153255.1 Solanum medicagineum | reverse complement strand
CACGAAGTTAAGTAAATAAAATACTCGTACCCCTGACACTCCAACTACAACCTGTATATAGTCAGTCCAGCATAACATAACATATAGTTCAATAATCACACTACTGTCATATGTTAGTAACACAACAAATGCATTTATCACAAGTTTCACAAAAACACTCACATGTTGATAAATGATAAGGACATATAATGCAATGCAATGCAATGTCACATAGAATGATGCATATCTGTCCTAGTGATACACATCTGCTGATAATAAAGATGCCTCAGTCAGAACTCATGGGTGTATGACCTCACTACTACCTTGGAGTGGCTATAATTTCCCTCAAGTATTTGTCTATAGTATATTAGGCAACAAGACTAGTATTAGCAGCGACAAAACACTTCTTGGCAGCCCAATACCATAAAAACTAACATCCGGGCAGCAATCTTTTAATTAGCGACACAAAGGCATTTTTCAACATTTTCACTTATAATCATATTTTCTAAAAACCATTCTTATGTACATGTCATATACATTTTATTTCAGACTTGTAACAGTCTTACAACAGGCCCACAAGACACAACACATAACAATTTTTCACAACATACAAACAAGTGGCACAACGTTACATCCTTTCTCCATACTTCGACGTCAACAATCCCGAATCTGTTTTAACTTTACCTAAGTTGTTTCCAACATTTTTACTACATAAACCTTGTATTAAGATAGTCCACAAATAGTACCAAAGCAGGGGAAGGTCGTAGAACAACATATTACAATTCTACACAACCTACAAATGGACAGCATAACGTTACATCCCTTTGCCCCAATTTGGTGTGGACAATTCCAAACCTGTTCCAACTCTAACCAAACTGTCCTAAACACATCCATACATAAAAACAGCCTTAAAATAGCCTTGTGACAGTACCAAAGCAGTCTTGAAGGACGTGAGGCAATAGCTTTCCATCCAACAGCCCCCAAGTTCATATCAAGCACACAATTACGATATCCTATAAGTACTCACTTTTGTGGACTGTAAAAGTGGTGCAGCGGCTTAGTTATATCACTAACAAGCTATATATTATTAAAAACATAACTTCTATTTCATAATTCAGCCAACCAATTAAGAGAAAATCCTCTTGAACAACAAGAAATGTTCACAACAACACTTAGGACACATGTTGTCTTGAATTTCCAGATAACATAACAACATATACTTCTTGTTTTTCATGAAGAAACCATACTAAATACACAACTATAATTGCTTACCTTTTCCTTCAAGATTCAGGTTTCCCTTCAAGGGCCTTTGAAGATTGTATTTGCAGCTTGGTAAAGTGAAATAGAGAGAAGACAAAAGTCTTTAGGAAAGCTGAGATATTATCTCAAGTGGAATGACTTTAGGGGCTGCTTTGAGTCATTTTTAAAGATTATTTTGGCCAACTATCTCTTTAACTTTTGACCAGATAACAACACCTATCAATACACTTGTGATGCAGCATCTTATCCCTTAGACTTGGGCCTAAATATGTCTCCAACTTATTGGGCCTTTTGCTGCCCATTCTTCTCCTTTCCCTTTAATTACTTTGGGCCAAATTTTCAAATGAATTGGGATGCGCTTGGTCCCGTTTTCTATGCTTCCTAAACTGAAAATTCAATTCACTTATGATGTCAAAACATGGTCTAATTTTACCCCCTAAACATGAACTTTATTCATAATCGAACTTGGGACAAATTCGACGTCGGGCCTCATCTCCGTTTAGCTAGCAAATTTAAATTTAGCAAGTAGGTGACTCACCTAATAGATTATTGAGTCATACAAGAACTTTAGCTCTCTCACTTTGTTTAGGGCTGTGACCTCCTCAATTTAACATAAAACATGTATACACTCGACCCTCTTAAGCGTTAGATGCACATATCGCCCATTAACACGAGATTCAAACACTTTTATGAATTTGCGCTAATTTGACCAAACTATTACATGATTCATTTTATAGCATTAGTACATGTAAAATGTGGGGTGTTACACTTAGAGAGTGTGTAATGATGGTATAAAATCATGCAGTTTAGAGATGAAATCATGCAATAAAATTCATTGTAAAACCATCATTCAACACCTTGCAATACCCTCAAGCAACATACATCAAAATCCCTCATCAAATCTTACAATAGATCCAAGATTTATAGCTCAAAACATAGAAAAATAACATAGAGTGCAGTGAATTTCATATTAATCATGACCCTTTTGTAAATCAACTTTAAATCATACAATTTGAGAAAATAGAGGCTTGGGTATCATGGGTGAAAGGAACCCATGAATGAAACCCACATACCTCAGCTTGGAGATGAACTTAGTGAAGATTCGAGATGGAGACTTAAAATTTTGAAGAAGAATCTTGAAGAAGACCTTAGTTTGGGATAAGGGTTTTGGGACTTGAATTTGGGAGTTAAAATATGGCTAGTGTTTGAGTGAATATTGGGAATGTTTACATATAGGTAAAAACACGTTTAGGAACCCTTAGGCCCAACACCCAAAATCCTTTGACCGAGATAGAAATCACTGGCAACAAAATACACAGGTCCGCATCTGGTCCGCGATGCAGACCTGTTGCGGAGAGAAAAATCAACACATGTCACAGTTGTGCATCGCGGTGCTGTCGCGAATCATTTCCAGAAATTGAAATTTTAGAAATTTGAAATTGTGATTCGATTGCTCTAAAATCGGAGTTAGACCCTTGCCCTACTAATTTTGACCCCCTGAACGAGAATATGAGGTCGAATTTTCGATATCACACACAAATTTGAGATATATGGAATTTAAAATTCTGGGGATCTAAGGCACATTTTTGGGCACTTTTTGGGGTCGTTTCACGGGGCGTGACAAACGTAGTACCAAAGCACAGTATTCAAGTGTCCTAGGGAGTCTATGAAGCCGTGTCTAGTAGAGTCTTGTTTATGGGTGTGTCATGCACCACACTTTTTAAGCATGAGGCTATAGGACATTATGAATGGTTACACTTCTTTTATATTCTAAGTTCGTGAGATAGAGTGCAACTCTATAAAGCTCTTTTCTAACTCGTATGTCACGCACTTGTAGATTTTCTGTCTGAAACGTACTGCTTCCAAATAGATGCCTCAACCCCAACGATTGAGAATCCCTCACCGGAGGTCCCTACTCAGATGGGGATGAGGAGACGGGGCGACTTGCCAAAACTGCTGAAGTTCCACCGGCACCTCCTGCACAGCTAGGCTCCACCTCAGAGGCAGACTTCAAGGGAGCTATTACTATGCTCACTTAGCTAGTGGCCTCTCAGAATAACAGCCAAGCTCCCTAGGCCCATAGTTCTAGCTCTCAAGATCCCATTGCTGCAACTAGGCTCAGAGACTTCTTGAGAATGAACCTGCCAGATTACACAGGTTCAAAAGTTGAGGAGTACCCATAGAACCTTATCAATGAGATGGGCAAGGTCATGAGGGTTATGCATATGACTGAGGTTCAGGGAGTTGAACTTGCCTCCTATCAGCTCAAGGATGTGGCAATCGTCTGGCATAACCAATGGAAAAATAGTTGGGGTTGGGATGTTGAGCCAGCCAAGTGGAGTGAGTTTGAGAGTGCGTTCCTTGACCACCTCTTTTCCCAAGAGTTGAGGGAGGCAAAGGTTGAAGAGTTTGTAAACCTAAAGAAAGAGGGAATGATTGTCAAAAAGTACAGTCTCAAGTTTATTAAGTTGTCCAGCTATGCTCCAGGGATAGTCCAGGACATGAGGGCAAGGATGAGGAAGTTCATGTCTAGATTGGGCAGGCATGTGAAGAAGGGGTGCAAGGCAGTAGTGTTGATTCCAAGTATAGATATCTCCAGGATTATGGTTTATGCCTAGAAAACCGAGGATGATATGAAGAAAGATAGAGAAGATCATACGAGCAAGAAAGACAAATTAACAAGGCATGAGAAGAGCCAACAAAGGCTGAATAAGGGTGATAAATCCTACTTTCAGAAGATGTCTCTTAGTTATGCACCCTCCGCAATGAGTGCGCCCTTCAAAAAAAATAGGTATGATCAGAAATCTTATGGTCACCAGAATTTCAGGGCTCAAGGTTCTGAATCCCAGGCTAGTATGACCCAAGGTTCGAGGGGAAAGCCAGCCTGTGGAAGTATGGCACACTTACCTAGGTGAGTGCTTTGAGGCAAATGCTTTTTATATATATGGACAGACTGCTCACTTCAAGAAATGAGTGTCCGATAAGAAGATGGGTGATGGAAGTAATAAAGCACAGTCCTCCGTAGCACCCCCAGCGGGCAGTCATCAGAGGGGAAATATTATGAATGCATGAGGCAGGACAAACTGCCTATATGCAATAGGTAATTGACAAGATCAGGAGGTTGTACCAGATGTTGTTACTAGTATGCTTCGTCTCTTTAATTTTGATTGTTATGCATTGCTTGACCCGGGTGCTACTCTATCTTTTGTAACTCCCTATGTGGCTAGTAGATTTGGGATTCTTCCAGAGTGTTTGCTTGAACCCTTTTCTATTTCCACCCCTACTAGTGAATCTATCCTAGCTGAAAGAGTCTATAGACATTGTGTAGTATCCGTTTATCATAGGGATACCTTGGCTGACTTGGTAGAGTTGGAGATGGTTGACTTTGATATAATCCTTGGTATGGATTACTTTCACGCATGTTATGGCTCTATTGATTGTAGGACCCAAATTTTTACGTTATAATGTCCTCATGGAGTAATCATGGAGTGGAAAGGGAGTTTTGTCGCACCTAAGGGCAACTTTATGTCTTATCTTAGAGATAGAAATTTAATATCTAAGATTGTAACTATAATCTCATGCGAGTTAAGTCTAATGATGCTGAGTCTCCTACTCTAGAGTCAGTCATGATTATGAATGAGTTTCCCGAAGTATTTTCTAAGGATCTACCTGGAGTCTCTCCTTACAGGGAGATTGACTTTGGGATTGATGTTCTTCTCGATACCCAGCCTATCTCAATTCCACCTTATAGGATGGCCCCTGCTGAATTGAAAGATTTGAAAGAGCAATTGAAGAATTTGTTAGAGAAGGGCTTCATAAGGGCAAGTGTTTCTCCTTGTGGTACTCCTGTCCTATTCGCGTGAAAGAAAGACAGGTCTCTGAGAATATGTATAGATTATAGGCAGCTGAATAAGGTCACGATAAAGAATAAGTATCCTCTTCCAAGGATAGATGATCTGTTTGACAAACTTCAGGGTACCTCGTGTTTCTCTAAGATAGAACTTAGATCTGGGTACCATCAGTTGAAGGTGAGGGAGTGTAATGTTTCAAAGACAGCCTTTAGGACTAGATATGGCCATTTTGTGTTCTTGGTCATGTCCTTTAGATTGACTAATTCACCTGCAACCTGCATGGACTTGATAAATAGGGTGTTCACACCATACCTTGATATGTTCGTGATTGTATTTATTGACGATATCCTGGTATACTCTAAAGATGAAAAGAAGCATGCCAATCATCTTAGGATAGTTTTGCAACACTCAAAGACCATGAATTGTATGCAAAGTTCTCAAAACGTGAGTTTTGGCTCAATTCAGTGGCATTCCGAGGTGATGATGGTGTTCAAATGGATGCCCAGAATATTGAAGCAATTAAGAACTGGCCCAGACCGACCTCTCCAACTGAAATAAGAAGTTTCTTAGGGTCGGCAGGCTACTACCGTAGGTTTATGGATGAATTGTCTTCCCTATCCACACCATTGACCAAGTTGACTCAGACAAAGTTCAAGTTCTAGTACACTGATGAATATGAGAAGAGTTTCTAAGAGTTGAAGACTAGATTGACTACAACACCAATTTTAAGTTTGCCCAATGGGACGGAAGACTTTATTATATATTGTGATGCATCTAGAGGTGGACTGGGTTGTGTGTTGATGCAGAGAGGGAACCAAATAGCCTATGCCGCTAGACAACTTACGATTCATTAGAGGAACTAACCAATCCATGGCGTTGAGTTGGCAGCTATGGTGTTCACACTTAAGATCTAGCATCACTACTTGTATGGAGTGCATGTTGATATGTTCACTGACCATAAGAGCTTGCAATAAGTATTCAGTCAGAAAGAACTCTACCTGCGGTAGAGGAGATGGTTCGAGTTGCTCCAACATTATGACATGAGGATTTTCTACCATGCAGTTAAGGCTAACATTATTGTTGATGCTCTTAGCAGGTTATCTATGGGTAGCACTGCCCATGTGGAGGAAGGAAAGAAAGAGTTGGCTAAGGAAGTGCATAGATTGGACAGATTGAGAGTACAACTTGAAAAGAATAATGAAGGCGCGGCTAATATCAGGATGGGTCTGCTTCATCCTTAGTTCCTGAGGTGAATGAAAATCAAGACGAAGATTCTATCTTAATCCAATTGAAAGAAGTTGCTCACAAGCAAAAAGTGATGGTTTTGTCCAAAGGGGGAGATGGAGTGTTGAGATACTAGATTAAATTATGTGTTCCCGATGTTAATGGTATTCGAGAGAGGATCATGGTTGAAGCAAATAGCTCTAGATATTCTATTCATCCTGGCTTCACAAAGATGTACCATGACTTTAGAGTAGTCTATAAGTCGAATTGAATGAAGAGGGATATTGCTGAGTTTGTTTCTAAGTGTCCCAATTGTCAACAGGTCAAGGTTGAGCACCAAAGACCTTGTGGATTTGTTCAGATCTTTTAAATTCCTGAGTGGAAGTGGGAGATGATCAACATGGACTTCATTACCAATCTACCGAGGTCCCAAAAGCAATATGATTCGATATGGGTGATTATAAATAGGATGACTAATTCAGCCCATTTCTTTGCAGTCAAGAAAATTAACACTATAAAAGAGAATGCCAAATTGTACATTCATGAGATTGTGAGGTTGTATGGAGTTCCCTTGTCTATCATATAGGACAGAGGAGATTCTTTCACCTCTCAATTTTGAGATCCTTCTAGAAAGGATTGGGTACAAAAGTAAATCTGGGCATAACTTTCCAACCTCAGATAGATGGTCAAGCAGAGCACCATTCAGATTTTGAAGGATATGTTAAGGGCCAGCGTCTTTGAAATTCAAAGGGAATTAGGATGACCACCTACCATTGATCTAGTTTGCATATAACAATAGTTATCATGCAAGCATTCAAATAGCCCCTTATGATGCTTTGTATAGGAGAAGATGTAGATCACTGATTGGGTAGTTTGGGGTTGGAGAAGCAGGGATTATTGGGACTGACCTTGTCCAGCAGTCCATTGAAAAGGTGAAGGTTATTAGAGAGACTACACAGAGTCGTCAGAATTCATACACTGATATGAGGAGAAGGGACTTAGAATTCTAGGTGAACAATTGGGTGTACTTGAAAGTGTCAGATATAAAGGGTGTCATGAGGTTTGGAAAGAAGGAAAAGCTGAGTCCTCACTATAGTGGTCCCTATATAATTTTGAGGAGGATTAGGAAGGTTGCATATGAGTTAGAATTGTCTTCCGAGTTAGATAGGATTCATCCGGTATTACACATTATGATATTGAAGAAATGCTTGGGAGATCCTGCCTTGGCGATCCATGTTGAGAGCACTAGAGTGAAATATAGCTTGTCCTATGATGAGGTTCTAGTCAAAATCCTTGATCGTCAGGTTCGCATGCTGAGAAACAAAGAGATAGCCTCCCTCAAAGTCCTATGGAGGAATCAATTTATTGAGGAAGCCAAGTGGGAAGCTGAGGAAGATATGAGAGCCAAATACTGGCATCTATTAGTGCCTAATGAAGAGGATGTTGAAGGTAACGTTCCTGTCCTTAACTTAATTGATGCTTCTATTCTTGAGTTAATGTGTCCATTCTTGTGTCTGAGTAGATTTTATTGAGGTTAATAAAGAGTTGACACTTTGAGTTGTTGAGTAAGTATTGGGATAAGTCTTGAGTCTATTCTGCTTTATTATCACCTGTACTCATCATTCGAGGATGAATGATCCCAAGGGGAAGATAATATAATGACTATGAAATTATCGAAATATCCCTAGAGGAGAGAAATGCGCATAACATGACTTCCATGCTCAGATGGTGAATCCAAGACCAGATTTGCAATCAGCACGAAATATTGAGTGCGAGAATGATCTCGGTCAATTTTTAGAGCGACCGGATCAAAATATAATGTTTTGATGTAAAACCCGAAATAGTGTTGGTGTGCGTCCAGGGCGCAACATGCCTCCAACACGGACCCATACTTGATTTTTTTAAAAAAAAAATTGACGGGATTGGAAAAACTCATTCGAAAAATATTTAGAAAAAAATACACTAGTGTGTGCCTTGTCTGTTTCGTGGACTGGGTATTTCAAAGTGGGAATTTTTCTTATAGTTTGTGAGGAGCATTTTAGATCTTTTCCAACCCCTTCCAAGTCCAATTAACAAGTATTAAGGTCATTTTCTCAGATTAGGGCTTCCAAAACCCATTTTCTTAGCTTCCTAGAGATAGAATCGTAAGAGAAGAAGAGAGGAAAGCTTGAAATCTTCTAGTTGGGTCAATTCCTTGTAAAGACTTTTGTTGTTCTTCATCCCACATATGTAACGCTAACTTAAAACATGGAATTGTCCTTCCATATGCCCCCTTGATTGAAGTAAGTTGATAGTTGAATGTAATGAGTTTTATGTATGTAATTTTTGAGTAATTCTTGAAATCTATACCTATATTATGTACTTCCTAGGTTGATGATCATCAGAACTTGATTTACTACATACATGCTTTTATTATAATTACTCTATTAAACCCTACATGTTATTTTGTTAAAGATTGCAAGAATGAACTTAGTAGATGAGTCTAAAGCCTTTATGGAAAATTTGTTGTGTGGTTCGTGGTTGTGGTCCTAAGTTGAGAGTCTTGATGATGATGCTGATGAGATTGATGGCCTTAGGGTCTAAATGAGTATGAACTTCAGTTATAAAAAGGATGTTCTAAGTCCAAGAGCTGATGTTTGAAGTAATGAGTTCAGTTAAAATCACCAATGAGACTAGATGAAGAGAAATCTTGATATTTGATGTATTATGAGCATGTTGAGTCCTGGGAGAAGTATTGAGCACTGAAATAAATAAGAGTAAGTCTCACTTACACTCATTAACTACGTGGTCAGCGTAGGAGAGGATTGGACCGTAGATCGGATGTTTCCTTAGTCCAAAAACAGGACTTGATGTTCTTTATTTGTGTATCCACTGATGTCATGTCCTTTACCCTACCAAATTACTAGATAGATGCAGCAATTACATTGCTTTGTTCTATCATCACCTGCTCATATGTGAGGATTGTCTGCTAGAGAAACTCCTATATAGGTTCCACACTGATAGTACTCTGATTTTGAGTTGATGGTATGAGTCTTGATTGATGTTGATGAATTATTATCCACTGTTTATCCTTACCTTAGATGGACATTTGTCATTCTGAGTGAGTATCTTATGAGTTGATAATACTCCATGCTATTCCTGTCTGTGCTGCTTCATTCAGCCATTTTTACATACCGTACATTCCATATACTAACGCCACTCACTCTACATCATTTTACTATGCAGATATAGGAAATAGAGGACTTCAGTAGATGCACCATTGAGGTTCAGAGTTTCCTAGTTCTAGATATAGGTGAGTCTTCCCCTGCATTCGAAGGATATCATTCACATGTTTTGAGTTAGTTCTTTGAGTTTGTGGTAGTCATGATCTGTCATGGTAACATCCTAGACTGTAGAATTAGAGGCCTCATAGACTCGAGATGATGATTTGATGTTGCGGTATTCCCTCTCTAAACTGAGTTTTCTTAAGTTTGTTATTATGTCATAGATGTTGAGACCTATTTTATTGGCCTATGTGTTCTGACCCTAGAGTTTGAGCTAAGAAGTCGTACGGCGCTAGATGATTTGCCTTGCGGAATGTACTTGATATGACAAAGTCCAGTAAGCCTATTTGCCTAGGGATCTCTAAGGGAACGTTGGATTAACAAGCAAAGAAAGACAAAGAGCTTATATGAAGGAAAGTATTATATTCCTTAAAAGAAAGCTTTACAATTGTGGGAATATATGAAAAATGTTGGATGCCTTGCAAATGGAAAAGGCATACCTATTTATACATGTCCATAAGGATTAAAGTGCAAATAATATTTACATAAAGGCCCACTAGCCATTGGCTAGCTGTTCATGGCCGTCTCTGACCGTTGGGGCAGTCTTGACCGTTCGACTAGCTGTTGTCTGCTGATTGGCCCGTTGGTGACAACTGGCATGCACTAGAGCCAGCAGGAGCGCAGGCGCGCAGGCGCGCAGGCAACTGCCGAGGCGCGCAAGCTGCATGCTGCGCATGGCTCCGCGGAAAATTTTGGGGCGAAATTGGCGCGGGACGTGTCATGTTCCCCCACCTCTGGTTGCGGCTACCTCGACGCAATCCTGGCGTGCATCTCCTTTCCACGCTGGGACTTCCGCACTTCCTTGTGCTTTCCTGCAACCTCGTGCCATCCTCTCGTGGTCTTATCCGAAGCTTGCCTTTTGCCGGTGCCCAAGTGTGCTGCGGTGGTAAGTGGTCCTGCTTCCTTCCCCGTTTGCACCTCTTGCGGTGCCTTACGTTCTCATCGGACATGGAATATTATCTTGGCGGCTTATCCTGGAACACCTCCACAAGCCACATGGTCGACAACTGTAGTGGCCTCTCCGAGACGGGCATTGGTTCCATCAGTATTAGACAAGGTTTCTTTCCCAATATCAAGAGCCGTTTGTAGTAGGGCTCAATTGCCGAAGGAATCGTCTAAAAGAACTCTTGCCCAAGTAATACTTCGAAGAGGTCGATTGGGGCGACATGAAAGTTTGCCTTTTCATGCCAATCACCTATTTCGACCTTGACTCCGTGGGCTATGCCACAGACAGGAGTTGCGGGAGCATTTACCGTCTTAAGCTGCACATTGGTGGGGTGATACTTTAGTCCCAATCTGGCTGCTGCAGACTTAGTCACGACATTGGTCTCTGCACCTATGTCGACCAAGGCATGAGCATTTCGGCCATTGATCATCAAGTCCACATATTGTGCCCGGAATCATTTCTGATTCTCTAGTTGTTGCAGTGCTGCTGCAAACAGACTTATCATACCAACCTTTGCCGCTTTCGAATCTTCATCTGACTCGGGTGCCTTTCCCTTCGTCTTTTGCTCTTTTACCAACATGGCGCCAAGGCTTTTCAGCTTATAGCACCTTTCAAATTGGTGCGGTACCGCACATAGGGGACATATAGGCGTGCACACTGGCACCTTGCCTTCTGCGTTGCTTTGCTGGCCAGACTTCTTGTTATCAGGCTTGACGGGATCATGTGTCCTTGCGTCGGCTGGTGGCGTCCCATACCGCCCCAGGCTAGTCCGTCTTACTGGTTGCGCACTTCCGGCGTCTTGGTGTGTAGCATAGGCTCTTGCGTCGGCTGGAGTCATCCCATACCGCTCTAGATTGGATCGCTTTACTGATTGCGTCCTATCATCTGGTTCCTCTCCCTGTCTGTCTAAGCTTCCGCTTGCAAGATGGCTTCGTCGCATATGGAAACCTGTCACCTCTCTAGCTCGGTTTTGGCCCAATCTTGCAACCCGTCCATGAAGTAGAACAATATGTCCTCATCATTGAGGTCAGGAATTTGAAGTGTATGGGCAGTGAATTCCTTTATGTAGGCTTTCACACTGCCTGTTTGCCTCAATTCTCGAAACCTCTTTTTCGATTCATAGACGACGTTGGTAGGCTAGAACATCTTCTGAAACTCTGCTTTGAATTGCTCCCATGTGCTAATCGTGCATTGTACCTTTGCTATCTCGGCATCTTTTCGTCTCCACCATAGCATTGCCATTTCAGTCAGGTACATTACAGTCATGCTAATCTTAGCATCATTATCCCTCAACTTGTTGCATTTGAAGTAAATTTCCAAATGCCACAAGAAATTGTCTACCTCTTGTGCGTCTCGTGCACCTTTGAAGGCAGGTGGTTGGGGAGCTTCGATCTTAACTTCTGCCTCCTTGACTGGCCCAACACATCTCCCATCTGATGTGCTTTCTTCAAGTGTTTTGACTCTCGCACTCATTGCATCTATGGTATCGACATGGCCCTTCATAGCTGCACTCATGGCCTATATTTTGCTAAGTGCTTCCATGAGTCGGAACTCCAAGGAAGTAATTGTCTCCCTTAAATCAAGCTCCGCTGCTTCACAACCGTCCAAACCTTTTCGGATGTTGTCGTTCGTCTCTAGGGTGAATTCCTCTAAGGTCTTAAACTGGCGTTCGATCCCATCCACTTGATGACCCAACATGTCCACTGCCATAACGATGGGCTTCATCTCCTCGGACTTACTTTGGCTGAGCGGGACGTCATCGCGTTCTTCGCCTTGTTCGTCAAAGCTCAAGTCTATTGCTGATGGATAATGTGTGGTTACGGCCTCATTATGTGATGTTATGATCAGTGCCTCTTCTACCTTTTTGGAAGTTTTCTTTCCCTTGTGTTTCTTGCCGTTGCGGGACTGTCTTGGAGGGACTCGCAGCAAAAATTTCTCCGTCACTTGCCATCGTTATCCCTTAGAACTGCTCTGATACCACTTTGTTACGACCCTAGAGTTTGAGCTAAGAAGTCATAAAGCGCTAGACGACTTGCCTTGCGGAATTTACTTGATATGGCAAAGTCTAGTAAGCCTCTTTGCCTAAGGATCTCTAAGGGAATGTTGGATTAACAAGCAAAGAAATACAAAGAGCTTATATGAAGGAAAGCATTGTATTCCTTGAATGAAAGCTTTACAATTGTGGGAATATATGAAAAATGTTGGATGCCTTGCAAATGGCAAAGGCCTACCTATTTATATATGTCCCTAAGGATTAAAGTGCAAATAATATTTACATAAAGGCCCACAGCCGTTGGCTAGCTGTTCATGGCCATTTCTGAACGTTGGGGCAGTCTTGACTGTTGGACTAGCCGTTGTCTGCTGATTGGCCCATTGGTGATAGCTGGCGCGCACTGGCGCTGGCAGACACACAGGCAGGCGCGCGCGCAGGCGACTGCCGAGGCGCACAAGCTGCATACTGCGCATGGCGCCGCGGAAAATTTTGGGGCAAAATTGGCTCGGGACGTGTCATATGGCCCTTATTCCTTGATGTAGCAACGATTTAGTTGCCCAGTAACTTGTATCTTATGTATTCTATTATGATGATGTTTTTCATTGTATAGATTATTGAGTGACTACCTTGAGATCGAGTAGTTCACTTGAGAACTAGCAATAGTCTTTGAGTGCCGGCTATGTCTAGGGTACCCTCTCAGGGCGTGACACCTACATAACTAATACCTGCATGAATAATACCTGCATAATTAAACCCTATATAACTAATACCTACATAACTTAGTTAATACCCACATAATAATTTCAAGTTTAATATTATACGTTGATACCCAAGCTACTGGTAAACTGTTGTGAAACCTATGCCAGAAAAGGACAAACTATGGGGTGGCTTGGATTGATAGCTATTATGGACAAGATGGTGTGTTGTCACGACCCAAGTCTAGGGCCTAGACGTGTGAATAGGAAGTCCGACGACAATCCGAACAAGTGTCTTAGCATATCATGTACACATCCTTGGTTGCGTAAGCAAAATAAAAAGATAACAAGAGTCAATTACTAAAAAGATGAAAAACGTGACTAAGGGAAGTCTTTCATAATCATAGAAACATAGGGAGAGTCAAGCTCATGAGCATATATAAACATAATATCCAACAACGCCTCTACTTTAGAATAGAGTGGGGGCAAAGACACTTCCCGAGCTCACCCTCATGATAATAAGTGTTCAACATAAAAAGAGAAGTCTTAACATAGCATTAGTAACATAAATACTTTCCTCGGAGTTGAGGACTCACCAAAACTTTCGTCAAAGAGCCGAACTAGCCATGTGTGGGAGGATGATCAAAAGGAGCTCCAGTTCCTACATGGTGAAATCATGTAGGCATAGAGTGTGCGTTAGTACGTATGAATGTACTAAGTAGGCGGGGTGCAATGCAACAGAGACATAAGCCAATATATTCAAAATGCATAATAATAACCAAATGGATATATAATCTCAATATAACATGCATGAGCAATGATTGTAAAAAAACATGCTTCTAAAACATTCAGTTGCATAATATAATATACTTCTGTGGGAAGAGACCTCAACCAACATAGACCAAGAAGCTACAACTTGGAATCCAAGGCATGACACTCCACGATGAAGTGTGGTCTACTTGCCAAGGCAAACCAAACATGATAACATGAACTAGATGGATCCACTAGTATAGCAAGGGTAAATATATAATCCTATCGTGCACATAGTTTAGAGACTAAAGACTTTATATAAGGGCCCTTTGAGTCGAGCTCACATCTTAAGCCTCAATCGGTGCTATGTCAAATCCCACAGAAAATTGAAATGATCATACTTTATTAATAACATGAGTAACTTGTAAGAGACATGATAATCATGACATGAGTAGCTCATAAACATGCTTGACCTCTACTAGTGAGCCTAAATTGAATATGAGAGTAAGCAATAATCATACATGATCCTTTGCCTTGACATTAATGGCTCACAAGAGGTTAAAATCTTGAAATAGGGCTCAACTAGATACTTTTAAAGTCATAGATACTTTTCATGTATTCAATAATGCTTGAAAGCCCTTAATCATCATGAAATCACTTGACATGTAAATCATGTAATAGTTCATCAACAACCTGAGAATTCTTGTCATGTAATTTTATCAAACACATGGTGGGTTCATGATACTTGTTAAAAATCATGCAATTCAAGAGTAAAACAAGATGAGTAAACTCAATGCAAATCAACCCACCAATATTGTAGTAAAACCCTCATTTAAGGTATCTTGAGATCCATCACAAAAGCTCATAATAGTTCATAGTTTCATAGCTCAAATTATGTATAGTCTTAATAGATAAAACCAATTCATGGAATAGGCCTGAAATAGATGTTCATGCATAATCAATCAATACTTAATAAAACCCCAAAATAATTCATGATCATAATTCATAATAAGAGATACCTATAGGTAATATTACTTGTGTCACGACCCGATCCCAGGGTCATGACCAGTGTCGATTAGACACCTAGACCGACATTCAATCCCCAAGTCACAAGTCTCATCTGCATTGGGGGTGAGCTACAGGCGTTACGCTCCACCGTCCCTGTAGTCACGTCACGGAATAGAGAGAGAATAAGTGAGATACAGGCATTACGTATCGCCGTCCCTGTATCCACTTCATGGAATGGGTGAACTACAGGCGTTACGTATCGCCGTCCCTGTGTTCA
>JAPFFP010035977.1:0-15307 GCA_026153255.1 Solanum medicagineum | reverse complement strand
ATTGGGATGATTATGTTTATGCATGAGTGGGTGTCCCTAACGGGCACAGGTCACGGCCCTCGGTGGGGTCGTGACAAGTTGTGTCTTGGGAATATTATTGAACACTAAGTTGGGTGAGGAGTGTCACCCCAGAACTGTGTTTGCCAGCGTAGGATAGTCGTGCAATACGTTTTGCCGACTCTTGTCCCAAAAGTTGGACATTTTCTTTGGATCTAAGAGAGAGAGACTGAGATACTACGTCCTTTACCATGGCATGTTTAGGACGGGTGTGGCAACGATGCTAATTCGTTGCACACCACCTGACTTAGAGGTGGTGGGATAGGATAAATGTTGGTTAAGAGAAACTCCCAAGAAACATTGATTTAGCATGAGATTCCAGACGGAATCATTCTTATCTTTTCAAATGTACAATATAAAGAGTTTGATTTACTTTAAACTTGCATGTTTTACTGAGTTGAGATTAGGTGAGTCTTTTATGTCGAGTTGATGTTATTGTTATATTATTTTACCTATTTCAGTTTCAGTCAGCTATTTTATATACCAGTACATTCCACTTACAGATGCCACTTTGACGCAGCATCATTTTATGATGTAGGTACACAAATCGAGATAATCAGTAGGCATATCATTGAGGATCTTTGGACGTTCAATGAATTGGTGAGCCTCCCTTACTTTGGAGGATTCATATGATATTTTTATCTTACTTTAGAGTTAGATACTTATTAGCTTTATTATGATTGAGGTAGCCATGGTTATGTCATTGGCACCACCGAATAGTGATAGAGGATTCATAGACTAGAATCTGATTGTTGATTGATAAGATGTGAGCTAGTTTTTTTCTACTAGCCTTTTTATAGATGATACTGTTTTGAGACTAGAGATGATGTGCCCATTTACTTCCTGTTGTACTTCTGCTAATTAGTAGAATGTATGAATAAATGAATGTGATGAGCCCAAGTGATTCTCTTGGGAACTAGTAATAGTCTTTGAGTGTCGGTTACGTCTAGGGTACCTTCCTGGGGCGTGAAAGACTTAGTATCAGAGCACAAGTTCAAGAGTCCTAAGTAGTCTATGAAGCTCCACATCCACAATTTGCAGGCTATGGGATATTTAGGAATTGTTTTCCTTCTTTCAGATTCTAAATCGTGCGATAAATTCAAACTCTATAAGAATTTCTTTTCTAAATCGTGTTTTACACATTCCAGACCATACCTTCTAAAAGCACCATGGACTCGAGAAATATCATCAACACTGAGAAGCTTGAGCCTACTACTCAGCTTGTTCAAATGATCTATGGGTAGAAGAGGACAACGAGAATGAGATGGAAGAAGCTTGGGGTGAGGAGGGAAATAAGTTACCCTTTCTGCAGAGAACCTGGAGTTGTATGCCACCACCAGTGAGTACACCCACGTCCAACAATAGATATAATCTGAGGCCGACGAGAGACTAGTCTTTCAAGGTAAGTAATCTTCCATCCCGAGGGAGAGTGACTCTAGGACATGAAGGGAAGCCACCCTGGGGAAGGTGTGGCAAACTTCATTTGGGACAGTATCGATTGAGCACCGATGACTGCTTCAAATGTGGCCAAATGGGTCACTTTTAGAGGGATTGTCCAAGGCTAGTCAACAAATCCCAACCCGCTAGATCTACACCTTCAGTTAGAGGAAATCATAGGGATGCTACTCCTATCACGAGCGAGGCTATAGAGAAATTGTGTGCCGCAGTAGACGGCCAGCTTAGAGAAACATTGCGAGATGTTGTGATAGGTATAAGTTGAGTCTTTACTTGCTTTTGATGTTATCCATTAGAGAAAAGCTTAACTTTCCAAGAAGTTCAATGTTTTCAACTAAGAGTGAGATTTGAGGTCTCGTAAAATCATAAGCAGAGTCATTACCGCTGAGTTAGAAAGATGATGAGGGAAAGAAGGAGATTGGGTAGTGAGAGTGGTGATTGATTGAGGTTTATAGTTAGAGTTGCCTACATAGTAGGTAAGTAATAAGGAGATGAATCGATTGCCATAAAATTGATAAAAGGGTCATAAGTACCCTATGACTTTCATGATGCGGTACAAGAGAAGGGTGGTTGTCAAAAAATGTTAAAGCATGTTCAAACTAGAAGGGAGTGTATGTTGATGTGTTGTAGTATTCATGCTATTGAGGGTGAAGTGTAGATCTTGAATAGAAGGAAGGAGTGCTTTTAATGTGATAGATCTAAATTAGGCTTATGATTGTAAGTGAGAGTTCATGAAACTCAGCGACTTATTGGCTTTCATATAGGGAGATATGATTGAATAGGTGAGGGTTAGTAAGTTGTGAGGAAGGGATGTGTTGATTGAATACTCGCTATGAGATTTTAGTGGGCTTATGTTCCCTAAATTCTGACCTAGTAGTTGTAAAGTGGTGTGATGTTAGAGAGGTACATGGTGAAGGCACATGACAGTGCTATACCATTTTTGAGGAGTAGTGTGAAAGAGGAGATAGTATCGTAAGGGTGATAATCATAGTTAGAGATCTTCTCCAAGGGGCTTGTCATAGTGTATGTTCGAGAAGAAGCTTTTGACTTGTGAGAAAGTGATCCTATGGGCAGGGTAAAAGAGACCCTTATATAAGATAAGCTAGACGAGAATAACTCAATAGATAAGAAAAGGCTTAAGATATGTATCTGGGATTGTGTAAAGATGTGTGAAGCTCTAAGTTATGATGGCTATAGGAATCTAGATAGTATATTTGAGTTGTCAATATAGGGTAGGCTGATGTAAGTAATCTCTGTCATCACGTGTAGCTATGTCGATTGGGGCTTATGGGTAGACAATGATAAGCTTTCATTATAGTCTAAGTCTTATACAAATAAGTTTTTGAGAGCACAGAAGTTGAGTGTTAGCAGGCAAAGAAGAGGTTAGATTGTAAGAGGCGTGGCCAGTTATTATGTGTGCCAATAAGGGTAGCAAGTATAGAGAGAGATTTTCATAGAGACAAAAGGAAGCTAAGAGTGACGTCTTTGAAGAGAGTCTTAGTGGCTAGTTATATGTATACAACTATAGCATGACCAAAGAGTTTAAGACATCCTTATGGAGGTATATGCTTACGGCCTAATAGAGGAAATTGATTCCCAAATTTAGAGAGAGGACCTTAAGAGCTAAGGAGGAGATGACGAAGTGGTAAAATAGAGTAGATCTTGAGTCTATGATAGTGATGAGCTTATCAAGATGAGGTATCAACTCTATTCCATCTCATACGATCCTTGCCCTTCAGTTGAGGTGATACTCTATTCCCTTCTGGTGTGTGACTGTCATGCCTATGGCCTAGTCCCATGCACATCATGTTGATTCCCATTAATGCTGAGTCTCGAGGATGAGAAGCGATGAATTTATTCTTTAATCTTGATCTTACCCCATGAATCTAAGAGTTTCCAGTCCTATGTTGAAAGAGATATGAAATGAATTTTACACTACATATAGTTCTATGAACTCAGAATGAGTCTTAATAGACTAGAGAGATTGTAATCTATGAATGTCCTTAGATAAGATTTCTCGATTGAATCATGCTAATGATCTTTCATTCCAAGATTTTTGAGTAAGCTAGCTTCCCAGTCTTGATAGAAGTATTGACCATAGTAGACAAGTTATGGGTGATGGGAGAGAAGGAGTGCTCCTGAATTGTGATAGTGGAGTTGAGTTTTTATCTTCGAGTTGATGTTCTTTTTGAGCCTCTGTGTACTTGAATATGTAAGTCCTTGCTAGTGTTCGTGCCTAATGATGATGTTAGAGATGGAGTTTATACTTTAGATCTTGTTCTTGAGTCTATTCTAAGGATCAGTATTTGAGTATTTGAGCTCTTGATGACCTTCACACTCATTCTGCATGGAGAGATAGTAGTTGAGGTTTTGCAAAGAAGGGGAAATAATGAGTTCCTCAGGTTCAAATAATGATGCTGGTGGTAGTAGACTGAGAGTGAGGGTAGTTGACTAGGAGAGAATGTATCTTTATTATGATATTGGTGTTAAACTTGTATCCTGTAGGGATAGAGATAGGAAAGAGGAGAGAGATAAAACCTTATGATGAGTAGTAGATAGGTAAGACTATATTGGTGTGACTCTAAGTGAGAATTCATTGAATGATGGAGGTAGAAGTGTTAAGTAGGCTTGAAGATTCTAAGGTATAGTTGAAGTGGTTAGAGTGATAGGCTTGAATTCATGATTGTTATTATGCAAGTATCGATGATAGACTAGGTGAAGACTTCGTAATAAGGGCTTGAGGAAGAGTAGTGAAGTAATGAAGAGGACTAGGGATCTCTTAGGGAAAGTCCCTGAGAAAGTATAGGGTTGAGTATTGAGTGTTAGCTTTGTAAGAATATGATCATTTTAGCAATGGCACCTTGAGGGTTAGAAGTATGCTTGAATGGAAGAGGAGGAGGTGGTTATATGGAGTCTAAATAAGAGGGATGTGGATAGGTAGAGTTTGAATATGAGCTATGAGCGTACGTTGATGGAGTAGAGTGTCGTGAAAGGGAGCACAATTGAGATTAGGTCCTAAGCTAGAGAATTGTACATTGATCCTTATGTATCGGTGGTCCCCATTCTCCATTAGAGTTGATGGTTTCCTTCTTGAGTTCGAAAGACTGACTATCGAAGTATTTGAACATTTCGAATTGATTGATGAGCGCTAGTTCTGAGAGAAGAAGAAAGAGCTTGAGGGTTTCAAGGTTTGGGTTAATTCCTTATAGAAGGTTGAGTAATTCTTCATCCCAGGTATGTAAGGCTAATTTTCCAGCATGCGATTGTTCTCCCATGTGCCCCATAGATGGTTAAAGATAAGTTGAGAAGCCATGAGTCGCCATACATGATTCTTGAAGTATTATCTTGGTTAAATTCTTGAATTAAATTTATATTGTATTAATGAGTTTCTTGTATACAATGATATAGTGATGACGTTCTTGAAATTGAGTAATTATTTGGATGTATGTTCATGCATTCTTTCACATGAACCACAATTGAGGACTATCATTACTTTTATGCATTGTTTTGAAAACTGAGATTTGATGGTCATACTGAGCATGTTAAACACTGATGATTTCTATTAGCATATTTTACTAGGTTTCATGAATATAACTTTTGGAGCATGAATAATGATTTGAGAAAGAGTTTCAGTGATATGTAGAGAATATTTTTTAAGCATGAGTATCATCCTTTTTAGAAAACACTTGACAATATAATGAGTTTTGATTGAATTGAGTATTCTGTCTACATGACGCTTTGAGTACATAGTGATGATAATGTAAGTATATTTTCTCATAATAATTTCATTGGTAGATGATGGTGATAGTTGGCAAGAGTCTTAAAGAGGATTGATTTGATAGATGAGTTGTGCATGTTTTAGTCTTGGGAGTATTATTGAGCAGCGAGTAGGGTGAGGAGTGTCACCCCAGAACTGTGTTTGCCAACGTAGGATAGTCGTGCAGCACCTTCAGGCGACTCTTGTCCCAAAAGTTGGACATTCTCTTTGGATCCAAGAGAGAGAGACAGAGATACTACGTCTTTTATCGTGGAAAGCTTAGGACAGGCATGGCAATGATGCTAATCCGGATTGATATCTGTTGAGAGAAACTCCTAAGCAACATTGATTGAGCATGAGATTTCTAACAGAGTCTTTCTTCTCTTTTCAAATGTACTATATAAAGAGTCTGATTTACTTTAAACTTGTATGTTTTACTGAATCGAGTCTTGTGATGTCAAGTTGATGTTATTACTATACTATTCTACCTGTTTCGATTTCATTTAGCTATTTACCAATACATTTCACGTACTGATGCCACTCTGGCGCTGCATCATTTTATGATGTAGATATACAGGATCGAGATCATCAGCAGGCGCATCGTTGAGGATCATTGGACGTTCAGCGGATTGGTGAGTCTCCCTTACTTTAGAGGATTCATATGATATTTGCATCTTGCTTTAAAGTGATATACTTATTAGCTTTCTTTTGATCGAGGTACTTATAGTCTGTCACTGGCATCACCTAATAGTAATATAGGGTTCATAGACTAGAGTCGGATTGTTGATTGATAAGATCTAAACTGTGAGTTGGTTTTTTTCTACTAGCCTTTTTATATATGATACTATTTTGAGACTAGATGAGATGTGCTCATTTACTTCCTTTTGTTCTTCAATAATTAGGAATGTACAAATGAATAAATGTGATGAGGCCAAGTGGTTCGCTTGGGGACTAGTAATAGTCTCTGAGTGCCATTATGTCTAGGATACTCTCCCAGGGCGTGACAATGAAACTGCCTATTATATTAAATATTATTTATTGATTTTCCAAATTATTTGAAATTAAAGAAATCCAATTTATACAAATAACATAACATGTGGTTGTATGATACCATTATGCATATCATTTAATATGTTCATAACATATGGTTGTATGATACCATTATGCATATCATTTAATGTGTTAGTTTAAAAAGGCAAAATGCAGAAATACCCCTTGTATTTGAAGCTTTTTATTCGGTGAACACCTTCACTATTACCCGTTTTAAATACCCTCGAGCTCATTTAAAGTTTGAACATGACACCCTCAAATGTCCACCTGGCATAGAAGTAGAGTACAAACTCCGTGAGGGCGCGTGAGAGCATACATTTATGCCAAATCAGACGTTCCCAACGGTAAATGGTACAATTTTCCTTATTTTTTCTCTATAAATTGAGTATTTTCTCTCTCTTCCCCACTATATCTATTTATTCACCATTTTTTCTTACTTTTTCTCTCTCTATTCAAATTATAAATTTCAAATTTTAGAAATTTACCTCCTTTCTTTGCTAAATTCATGACTTATAATATATCATTTTTTTTAACTTTTATTTTATGGAATTATAATATGTAAAATATCCTACAAAACTTTGTTAGCATATTTTTAGAAAGTATTTTTCTTTATTTGATATGTTGTATATATTTATTTATATAACCTTTTTTCTTTAAGCAAATAAAACTTAATAAAAATTGGATGAATTGAATTGTAATATACATTTTAGTTCATTTCAGTCAAACCCATTTTAACACAAATAACTCTTGAGATGATTAATAATCCATTAACTTAATACATTTTTACATCCGTTCGAAACTTTTTAATATAGTGTTACTAATGATTGCATGAAACTACTTAGATTTTAAATTAATGTTTGGGTAAGCTTTTAAAAAGTAAAAAAAAAAAAAGGTACTTCGGGTTAATTATAAAAATTGTTTTCTAGAAATACAAATAATTTTAAAAGGTTGATCAACTAAACTATTTAGGTAAGCTTTTAAAATAAAATATGTTTCAGAGTAGTTATAAAAATTATTTTTAGAAATTAAAAATAATTTTAAAAGATTGATCAAATAAACTATTACTAGTACAAAATTACGAGTTTAGTGATGAATGTGTCTTTTTCAATTTCTAACTGCTTTAGTATTTAAAGATTTGTTACCTAATCTAATTAGTTCATTATACAAAAGATGTCCTTTTCTGTAAAAATAAAGTAAAATAGAATAAAATAAAACCTCTAAAAAATTAAGAAAAAAAGGGAGAATAACTCGCTTGATAATTAGTCTTACAAATCACAATTAAAATATTTTGAGAAGTCAAACAAAACAGATCCCACCATGGGACCAGAAATACAAATTATGACCATAAAGATATCTGTGTCAGTAACTTTTCCACCATGTCAGGCGCGTGCATTACATGGTAGAAACAGGAAGACGTTGCAGGGGGTTGCGATCAAGTTTTAAAGGAGTTCGAGGAGTATTTTGAAATGCCCCAAAAATGTGCGTCGTAAATTCCCAAAATCGTAATTTTCATATATCTAAAAATCTGTGCATGATATCGAAAATCTGACTTCATATTCTTGATCAGGGGGCAAAATTGAGTGGGGAATAGGTACAACCGTGATATTAGAAGAGCCGTAGTGAAAAATGATTTTCGCTAATTTCTCATAAATAGTGGCGAACTGCGCCTTAGCCGCGACGTGCTGAGGGTGCGGAGTAGTGTTTTGCATTGGGTTCGCATCACGGACCAGATGCGCACCCGTGTGGTTTTTTTCCTTGTTCTATTTTGGCTCAAAGGCATTACGATCATAGTCCCATGCCTACTTAAGTGTGAAATCACCCATACTTAACCGTTTTTCAACTCTATATCACGTACAACCCTCCCAAAGACCTCTCCAAGACTTAACCAAATATTTCATCCAAATTTACGTGTCTCAAGCTTAATTTCAGATCTCAAGAAATCCATTCAAGCTTTAAGTCTCCTTCAATTTTTCATCAAGAAAACCTAAGCTTAAGGTATGTGGGTTTCATCCATTGGGTGTTTTTCACCCATAGAGTCCAACCTTACTATTTTATGAAAATTGCATGATTTCAAGTTGTATTACCTATGTGTATCTATTATTGTGAAATATGAGCATGAAATATGTGGGGGTTTTGTCAAATATTGTTGGTTATGCACAATATCGATTTTAACCTTATACTATGATGTTAATCTTGTCTATTGAGACTATACATGATTCAATCTATGAAATCTATGAGCTATTGTGAAGTTTTGACATGATTTATATGTTACCCATGATGGGGTTTTACCATAGTATTGGTGGGCTATTTTACATGCTTTAAGATGCATTGCTTTCACTATTTCATGATCCATACTCTTGCATTTTGTACGATTTGAACAAATGTCAATATATGCCCACCACATGTTTGATAAAATGTCTTGCCAAGAATTCTCAAGTTTTCCTATGACCTATTGCATGAATTATTACAAGTCTCAATTGTTGATGTGTTATTGAGTTCTTATGCTAAGGTTTATGCTCTTGTGAATTGTGAAGCCTACTAGCAGGGGTTATGAACTATGTTATATGTTTTACCCTCTAGTATAAGGCCAATTTCTACATGAAGGGGTTATGAGCTATGTTGTATACTTTATCCTCATGTACGATTCATTGTTATGCAATATCTTATACTCATATGACGGGATAATGAACTATGTGGTATGCCTCACCCTCATATGTGATTTAATATTATGTATTACCTCATGCTTATATTTAGGGGTTATGACCTATGCTATCTTTCTATCCTTATGCACTATTTATTATCTCATGCTTACATGTAGGGATTATGACCTATGCTACTCCTCTACCCTCATGTACTACCTATCACCTACTAGAAGGGGTTATGACCGATGTTGTATCCCTCACCCTATAGAACAAGGTAGCTGGATGATCTATTCATATTATTTATGGTGTTAAATAAGATATGCAAGTACGATTATTCTTAAGCATGTTCATCCTATGCATTGATTACACATGGCATATTGAGTTATAATCATTGAATATGATTAAGCATCTTGTTATTATGGCTTATGATTTTTGTTGCATTGCATCCCGCATACTTACTACATTCAAACGTACTAACACAGACTTTATGCCTACATGATATCACCATGTAGGGACCGGAGCTCCATTTGATCATCCTCCTCCTCCACGTGGCTAGTTGGTTCTTGTGAAAAAAGCTAGTTGGTGAGTCCTCAATTCCAAGGGCGATATATGTTCTCATTCGTGCTTTATAGAGACTTGCTCTTATATTGAATACTTATTAAATGAGGGTGAACCTTGGAAGTGTCTTGGCCCTCGCTCCATTCTATGTAGAGGTGCGTTGGATATTATGTCGTGGTTTGTCTATGATTTTGGAGCTTGACTCATCTTACACTATTATTATTATGAATGGTTTCCCTTAGTCCCTTTTTCTTTTTTTATTTATTTGACTCTTGTGTTTGTTTAATTTGCTTCCGTAACCAATGATATGTACACGATATGCTAAAAGGCTTGTTTGGGTTGTCTTCGGGCTTCCCATTCACCGTATCACGTCTAGGCCCTAGGCTTGGGTCATGACAAACTTGGTATCAGAGCACTAGGTTGTTAATGGTCCTCGAAATCGAACACACCACGTCAATTAGAGTCTTATTCAGTTTTGTGAAGCGAGTCATAACCACGAATGGGAGGCTATGAGGCGTTTTAGGAAATGTTTCACTTCTTCATGGTCTATATCGTGCTTTAAGTATAAGATAAGGTTTTTCCCCCCTAACAAAAGATCTTTTCTCTTCTAGATCATGCGGCTACAAGGTGGAATACCAAGGAGGGGCCATGCATTTGGGGGGGGGGGGGGCAGCTGGCTTACCCTGCTACTAAAGCTCCTCAAGTTGGAGGGGCTACCTAAGATTAGTTTCGAAATGCCATTACAATCAAGGGGCCCAAGCTCTTCACACTAATACTTCAACCTCAAGAGTGAGGGACTTCACTAGAATGAACCCTCTAGAGTTCCATGGGCCCAAGGCGTAGGAAGACCCCCAAAAGTTCATAGATTAGGTGTATAAGGTGTTAGCCATTATGGGGGTGAATACGGTGGAAAAGGCGTAACTAGCGGCCTATCAACTTAAAGGTGTGACTCAAATTTGGTTAGTTCAATGGAAGATGGAGAGGGGAAATCATGATGTTATTCCTTGGGAGGAGTTCAAAGCCACCTTCCTCAACTGGTTCTTTCCTATAGAGTTTAGAGAGGCTAAAATGATGGAATTTATGAACCTTAAGCAAGGTTCCATGAGTGTGAGGGAGTATGCCCTCAAATTCAACAAGTTTTCCAAGTATGCTGCACATTTGGTGGCCGACCCTAGATCAAGGATAAACAAGTTTGTATTGGGAGTGTCCGACTTGGTGAATGAAGAGTGTCGTACCACCATGCTAGTGAGAGATATGGACTTGTCCTAGCTCATGACATATGTCGAACAACTCGAGGGAGAGAAGCTTAGGAAGAGAAGAAGTGGGAAGTCCAAGAGGGCTCGGTATGAAGTTGGTTTTCAAAGTGTTAAGGGTGATCGTTTCCAACAAGGTCACAAATTTCAAGGCCAAGGGTCCTCTATGCTCCAAACAAGAGATTTGCTAATGATAGGATGGTTTACCCGAGGTCCCAAGGTGACAATGGTAGGGCGAGTTTTCCAAAATGCACAAAATGTGAAAAACATCGGCATGGTAAATGCTTAAAAGATTCAAGTATGTGTTTTAGGTGTGGGAAAGTAGGCCATAAGCTTATTGATTGCCCTTGTGTTCGAAACAAGGGCAAGGATGGTGGTCATGTTGATCAAGGGACTCAAGGAGACCAATAACGGGTGGCTCCACGACATAATTGGTTCTATGCTCTTAAAGGGAGTCAAGGAGGGGATGAGGTGCCCGATGTTGTTATCGGTATGTTGAAGGTTTTGATTTTGATGTGCATTCTTTGATAGGTCTGGGTGCCACTATTTCTTTCATTATTCCTTTGTTGCTAATAAGCTTCATGTGCGTTCTGAATTGTTATGTGAACCTTTTTTGTGTCTACCCCCATTAGTGACTCTATAGGGGTTGTCCTATTTGCATGAAGTCTTGTCTTGTGATTTTGTTGAATTAGGCATGGTGGGATTCGAGAATTTCCCTTGGGGTACATTAGTTACACGCATATCATGCTTCTATTGATTATATAACCCGTAAAGTTAGATTTCAATTCCCTAGTGAATCCATACTTGAGTGGGGAAGTTGTAAAGTGGTAGTTAAGGTTAGATACACTTCTTGTCTTAAGGACCAAATTGATCTCTAAGGGTTGTAATCACCATCTCAAAAGGGTTGAGGATGTTTAGTCTAAAATCCTTCTTATTGAGTCGGTTCCAGTAGTCAATGAGTTTCTTGATGTCCTTCCCGATATTTTAAATTTATGGTAATGTCTTTTGCTTGACAAATGCCCGCTATGTTTATGGATCTCATGAATAGGATCTTTATACCGTTCCTTGATAGGTGTGTGGTAGTGTTGTGGATGGTATATTGATTTCTTTCTGAAGTGAAGAAGAGCTTTGAATTATTTGAGGGCGGTGTTGCAACTTTGAAGGATGAGAGGAGGTTGCTAAATATGAAAAATGAGAATTTTGGGTAGCTAGGGGATGACTAGAAAGGTTCACATGTTTGGCTAGATGTAAGTTGAGAATAGTAGTGTAGTGGCTTAATGGTTCCAAATCCAATTTGGTTGAAGAGGTCAAGATAGAGCAAGACCTTGACCCCGCCTTGCTAGAGTTGAATGCTTTGGTGGAAGATGGTGAGTGGAGGTTTTCTCCCAAGGGGGAGATGGTGTCCTTAGGTACTAAGTTGGCTGTGTGTGCTTGTGTTGATGATTGAGTTCACTGGAAAGTCCCACCCTTCACTGGAAAGTCCCACCCATGAAGGGTGGGATCCGATTTGACAAGAAAGGGAATTGAGCCTAAGGTTTGTGGGTCCTTATCAAGTTTTGAGAAGAATTGGTAAAGTTTCTTATGAATTGGAATTGCCAAGGAGAAATGGATATGGTTCATCCGGTCTTTCTTGTAGCTATGTTGAGGAGATGCGTTGGTGACCCAAGTGCTATAGAACTCTTTGAGGTTATGGGTGTTGTGAAGGATGAGTTGACCTATGAGGAGGTCCCGGTGGAGATATTGGATGGACATGTGGAAGAGTTGAGGAACAAAGATGTAGCACCCGTCAAGGTTCTTTGGAGGAATCTACAAGTTGAAAGCGTCACTTGGCAAGCGGGAAAAGACATGAAGAGGCGATATCAGTACCTTTTTCATTCTATTCAAGCTTAAGATAGCAAACTAAGTCTTATCTATGATTTCAAGTCTTAAGTTTTAGCCCTCATATCATGTTGCATGCATTATGTTTATGGTAAAAGTTTATAGTGATTTTTGACATTCATGTCGAGATTTTTTAAAATGATGTTTAAACATAATTATTGTATTCATGTCGGGCTGAAATCTTCATGATTACTTCTCTTATACAAGTTTCTTTGACATTAACGAATGTTCCCAAGGGGGAGATATTGAAACGCCCCAAAAATGCCACAAAATGAAATAGGGAACTAAGGGAAAACTCTTACAACACATAGATATAATAATAGTGGAGCTCATAACATACAATCCATGTATCCAACAACACCTCTAACTATGAATGGAGCAGGGGCCAAGACATCTCCCGGGCTCACCTTCAAAGAAAGTATCCAAAATGAGATAAGTTTTAGCAAGAGAATGAAAGTAAAGTGGATGTTTTCCCTGAAGTGAAGGACTCATCAATAGCAGTCTTCAAAAGATCCGTCTAGCCGCGCAGAGGAGGATGATCAATAGGAGCTTTGATTCTTACATGGTGATATCATGTAGGCATAGGGTATGAGTTATTACTTGGAATGTACTAAGTATGCAGTGTGAAATGCAACAAGGAAATAAGCCATAACAATAAAGATGCATAATCATAAACAATGGATATAATCTCAAGATGACATGTATGATCAATGCTTGTAATAAAACATGTATGTAAGCATTCAATTTGCATATTATAACATATGTATGTGGGAGGAAACCTTAACCTATATATAATACCAAGCAAGCTACTACTTGGAATCCCGATGCATGACACCCCACCAGAGAAGGTGTAGTCTACTTGCCAAGGTAAACCATACCTGATCCTACGAAGTGGAGAACTTGTCCTAGATGGATCCACTAGGTAAAAATCCCATTTAGGAAAATAATATAATCCTATGGTAGAACATAGTATAGAGACCAAGACTTAGTATAAGGACCCCTTGAGTCGATCCCCCACCTTAAGCCTCAATCGGTGCTAAGTCAAATCCCACAGAATACTTGAAATAATCATAAATTTAATCATAACATGAATAACTTGTAAAGACATTTGTAACATGGCATGAGTAGCTCATTCACATACTTGATACCTACATGGGCATATACCTTATGCAAGAGGGTAGAAAATAATACACTGACTTAATCCCTTTTAGTAGTTATTGCATTTCAGATGAGGGTAGAAACTTGTAACATGTTTGTCCCTTACTAGTGAGCTTTAGTTGCACATGAGGGTAAATTTGTGATTATGCTTGACCCCTTTATGTGTACATGAGGGTAAATAGTTATTGTCTTGCCCCCTTCATGTAGGCATTATTCACTCACAATAGGGTAGAATATAGAATAAGGGCTCAACATATTACTTGCAAATCATAGAAACTTTACATGAGTTTAATACATGCTTGGGAACCCATACTTTAACATAACATGCTTGCCTTGTAATTAATGCAACAGTCTTTCATCAACTTGAAAATCCTTGTCTAGTAAACTTGGCCAAATATGGTGGGTATATGCACATGTAGTTAAAATCATGCATTTCAAGAGTCTAAACATGAGAGGAGTAAAACCAACTCATTTTAAGGTCATTCAAACCAACCCACCAATATTGTAGTATAACCCTCATTATTTAAAAATCAAATTTCAAGACACATAGGGAAAATAAATAGTTTAAATCATCCTTAACCAACTCATCATAATAATATACACCATCTTCCAAAATATGGACATGAGAACATGAAATTCATCTTATCAAGTAAAACCCTTGTCAAGACTTCCTCAATACTCGTACAAATCCATAAATACCACATAATATTTTACTTCATGATAATGCACAACAATAAACCATCATAGGATGCATCATAGTAATACGATATGCAAGAGTTCATAAAACACCAATAAAGATTCATAAACTTCATGTAGTAGGAGGAGAGAAATGGTTGGACTTGTGGGAAGGAAAATTCCCACAATCAAACCCACATACCTTAACAACTCAATGAAGAGAATATCCAACTTGAAGGGAAAGAAACCAAAACCCTAGCTTGTTCCTTCTTCTTGAAAGCTTAAAGACTTGAGAGTATTTGAGAGGATTTTGAGAGAATTTTTTTATGAGTATTCTAGCTAGAAATGGCTGAAAAATGAGGGGTTCCCATATATATAAGCATTGGGGTATTACCCAAATACCCTTGAGTAAAGCTGGAAAAATAAAGGAACCAGATGAACTGGTCCACGTCCTGAACAAGAATATGAAGTCAGATTTTTTGAAATCATGCACGGATTTTGAGATATGCAAGAATTACGAAATAAGACATTTCCAAAGCACATGAGGGGTGTTACAGATGTACACAAATCATACTCCTCCCTTTGTGGGATAAAGAGGTTAATTTATTCAGACCTCTTTTGAAGTCAGAGTTTTTAATAGTGAACAACATATTCAGTACAATCTCACGAGTGAGTTTGAGGAGGGTAGGATGTACAAGATTTAACCCATATCTTTGTGTGATAAATATGTTGTTTCTAATAGACTCTCAATTTAAAAGAAATGTTCGGAATGTGGTTGTAAGAAACAATTATGACAACAAATTAGTAATAGAGAACCCAAATTT
>JAPFFP010035966.1:0-15308 GCA_026153255.1 Solanum medicagineum | reverse complement strand
CATGAAATAGATCAAGAAGAAGGGAAATATTTCCTAATACGTCTCATAGCCTCCTACTCATAGTTGTGGTGCACAACACAACCATGAATAAGACTCTAATCGACGCGATATGTTGGATACCGAGGACCATTAACAACCTAGTGCTCTGATAACAAGTCCGTCATGACGCAAGCCAAGGGCCTAGACATGACACGGTGCATGAGAAACCCGAAGGGACCCTTAGCAAACCTCTTAACATATCCTTGGTCACGAAATCAATAAAATAACAACAAGAGTAATAAGCAAGGATAAGGGACTAAGGGAACTTTTTCATATCATAAAACATTAAAGAATTAAGAGAGAGTCATTCTCATAGCATCATTACATAAGTTTTCCAACAACACCTCTACACATAGAACTTAACGGGGGCTAAGATATGCAATCAGGATCACCCTCATAGTCAAAGCATACAAATAAAGGAAAGAGAGTCTTAGCATAACATAAAAGCAAAAGACATCATCCTCGGAGTTGAGGACTCATCAACTAGCTTGAAAGAGATCGTACTAGTTACGTATACAAGGAGGATGATCAAGTGGGGATCCGGTTCCTACATGGTAAATCATGTAGGCATAAAGTATACGTTAGTATGTTTGAATGTACTAAGTTTGTAGGATTCGATGCAACAAGAGATAAGCAACATACTCAAAATTTGTCAGCATAGGGAATGAATTAACATATAGTAATATGGCATGCATAGATGATGCTTAGAGTAAATCATGCTTACATAGAACATAATACGTGTGTAAGAAGTGACCATCAATATAGAATATCCAAGGCCTACCACCTCCTTGGATAGGTGATTGAGGTACAAACCCTTCAACGTGGTTATTGAGGTACATACCTCAAACATGGTGGCACGAGCCTACTACCTCCTGAGCGAGGAAATTGAGGTATAAACCCCTCAATGTGGTTATTGAGGTACATGTCCCACAATCATGGTAGCATGGGCGTACTACCTGCCAAGCAAGGCAATTGAGGTACCAATCTCTCAATGTGGTTACTCGGGCCTACTACCTCCCGAGCGAGGGAATCGAAGTACCAACCCCTCAATGTGGTTATGCGGACCTACAACCTCCCGAAACAGGCTTGGTCAACTCACAACACTATAGAGGAAAACGACACATATATACATTTCTTTCTTCATCATAAAGTCATTCAAATCATAAGCCGTGCTTTAGTCCTTCAACAACTCAAGAATCTGTAACCGGACATTTTATCAAACACTTGGCGGGTGTATAATGCTAGTGTAAAATCATGCAATTCAAGAGTGAAATCATGCAAAAAAATCTAATGTAAAACCACCCACCAATACTTGGTAATAAATCATGCAATATACATCAAAACCCTTCATCAAATCTCAAGATAGATCTAAGATTCATAGCTCAAAACATTCTTAAACAGTCACACTTTTACAAACCCCGACATAATTCATAGTCAAATTCATAGTATGTAAAATCCAGAAGCAAGTTAACTTAGAAACATGAGATTTGGATAAAAAGGAAACTTGGGCACCATGGGTGAAAGGACCCAATGGTTGAAACCCACATTCCTTGACTTTAGAGAATTCTTGATGAAGATTGGCAATGGAGACTTGCATCTTTATTGAAGTCCTTAAGATTCAAATGAGTTTGGGACTTAAATTTTGGGGTAAAATATTTGTCTAAGTGTTTGAGGGAGTATTGGGGAACGTCTTGTGTATTATGAAGGTGATATGGCTAAGTATAGGTATTTACATGAATAGGAAGACTTAGGCCCAAGACCCAAAGGTCTTGGAACAACTTAACAAAACTGGGCAAAAATAACACTGGTCCGCGCCCCAGCCGCTTTGTACTAGGGGTACGGATAAACACTGGATAAGGAAAATTTTGGATTTTGAAATTGTGAATTGTTTGCTCTAAAATTTGGGTTAGACCCATCTCCCACTCAATTTTGCCCCCTGATTAAGAATATGAAGTAGGATTTTCGATATCACGCATGGATTTTGAGATACATGGAAATTATGATTCCAGGAACTTCCAAGGCATATTCTCACGAACTTTTAGGGTTCGTTTCAGTTTTGTGCGCTGTTTTGCTTCCTTCAACCAAGGGCATTGGGGTAACTACCCAATTCCCATCTAAACGTGGAACCTTTATTCGTTGGCCATTCTTCAACTCTAATACACCCAAAAACCCTTACTAAATCTCTCCAAAACTTTATCAAATCCCTCTTTCAAATTCAACGATCTCAACAAAAACATTGGATTTGAAGAAACCAACACGAACATCATGTTTTCCTCAATTCTATTCGAAGAAATTTCAAGGTTAAGGTATGTGGGTTTCTAAAACGACCCAAAAAAGTTCCCTAAAATGAGCCTCAAAAGTGTTTGAAATCATAATTTTCATATATATCTCAAAATCCGTTCATGATATCGAAAATTCGACTTCATATTCATGACCAGTGAGCAAAATTAAGAGGGAACTGTGTCTAACCATAATTATAGAGCAACCATATCATAATTTTAATTTCCCACAAATTTAATTTCCAAAATCAATCTGCATTGTTCCACGACGTGCAGCCATTGCGGACCTGTGTAAATATGTCCTCAACGTTGGGTCCGCATCGCGGACCAGACGTGGACCTATGTTATTTTGTTGCTAGTTTTTCCAGTTTGGTCCAACGCTTTTGGGTCTTGGGCCTAAGCCTTCCCATGCATGAAAATACCTACATTTAGCCATATTTTACCTTTATATCATACAAGACATTATCCAATACTCTCTTAAACACTTAGATAAATATTTTACCTAAAATTCAAGTACCGAAATTCATTCCGGATCTTAAGGATTTTACTCAAGCTTCAAGTCTCCATTTCCAATCTTCATCAAGGAATTCTCCAAAGTCAAGGTATGAGGTTTCAACCATTGGGTCCTTTCACTCATGGTGCCTAAGCTTCCTTTTTACAAAAACCTCATGTTTCTAGGTTGATTTACTTATGGGTCTTACTTGCTAATGAATTTGACTATGAACTATGTTGGGGTTTCATAAAAGTGTGATTGTTTAAGCATGTTTTAAGCTGTGAATATTTGATCTATCTTGAGACTTGATAAAGGGTTTTTATATATATTGCTTAAGGCTACTACCAAGTGTTGGGTGGAATTACATTGAATGTACTTGCATGATTTAACTCTTGAATTTCTTGGTTTTATACAAGCATTACACACCCACCAAGTGTTTGATAAAATATCCAGTTAATACTTCTTGAGTTGATGACAGCCTAATACATGGTATATGAGATAAGTAACTTTATGATGATGAAAGAGATATGTATATGTGTCGATTTCATGAATGGTATCTATAGTGTTGGAAGTTGATCAATTGCCTCGTTCGGGGGGTAGTAGGCCCGAACTACCATGTTGGGGGATATGTACCTAAATTGCCTCGCTAGGGAGTTAGTAGGCCTATGCAACCATGTTGGGGGTTTGTACCTCAATTGCCTCGCTCAAGAGGTAGTAGGCCCATGAAACCATGTTGAGGGGTTTGTACCTCAATTGCCTCGCTCAGGAGGTAGTAGGCCCGTGTAATCATGTTGGGGGGTTTGTACCTCAAATGCATCGCTCAGGAGGTAGTAGGGCCATGTAACTATGTTGGGGGTTTTGTACCTCAATTGCCTCGCTCAGGAGGTAGTAGGCCCGTGCAAGCACGTTGAGGGTTTGTAACTTAATCGCCTCGTCAAGGAGGTGGTAGGCTTTGGTTACTAATGATGGTCTCTTCCTACACACATAAAATATTCTATGTAAGCATGTGTGACTACAAGCATCATTTATGTATGCCATACTGTTATATGCTTATTTATTGCCTAAATATGCATTTCGATTATGTTGCATATCTTTTGTTGCATTGCATCACACATACTTAGTACATTCAAACATACTAACGCATACTCTATGCCTACGTGATGTTACTATGAAGGGACTGGAGCTCCACTTGACCATCATCATCCTCCACGTGGCTAGTATGATTTCTCGCAAAGAAAGTTCGTGATTCCTCAACTCCGAGGACATACTTCTCTTGATTATGCCATGTATTGACTCCTTTTATATTGGATACTTATGAATATAAGGGTGAGCCCGGTTGCTTGTCTTGGCCCCCGCTAAGTTCTATGTATGGAGGTTTTGTTAGACAAGTTTATGTAATAATGCTATGAGTTTGATTCTCTTTGACTCTCTAGATGTTTTATGATATGAAAGATGTCCCATATCCCTGTTTATCCCTATTTGCTATTTCTTATTATTAATTTATTGCTTCCACGACCAATGATGTGTAATGATATATTAAGAGGCTTGCTTGGGTTCCCCATATGCCGTGTCACGTCTAGGCCCTAGGATTGGGTCATGACAAACTAGGTATCAGAACACTAGGTTGTTAATGGTCCTCGGCATCCAACACACCGCGTCGATTAGAGTCTTATTCATTGTTGTGTTGTACACCACAACTATGAGTAGGGGGCTATGAGATGTTTTAGGTACTATTTCCTTTCTTCTTACTCTATGTCGTACTATAGAAGTTAGGCAAGGTTCCCCTCTCACGAATGTTCTTTGCTATGCTAGATCATGCCTAACATAAGAGGAAGAAGAACCCGCACACCCGAGGAATAACTGGCTCATGGAGAGCTCTGACATGCTCTCACCTTGCTAGCTCATGTTGTGGCTAATCGAGCTAATAAAGGAGCCCAAGCCCCTCATGATCCTACTCTGGCATCTCAGGTAAGGGACTTTATCAGAATCATCCCACCAGAGTTCAATAGGTCTAAAGTGGATGACGACCCCAATAATTTATTGATAAGGTTGGCTATCAGGGATGTGAGGTCAGAAGAAAAGGCAGAGTTGACTTCTTACCAACTCAAGGGGGTGGCCTAAATATGGTACACTCAATGGAAAGAGGAGAAGGGGAACAACAATGTGATTCTATGGGAGGAGTTTAAGGTGACTTCCTCAACTGGTTCTTTCCTCTTGAGCTTAGGGAAGCCAAAATGATGGAGTTCATGAATTTGAAGCAATGATCTATGAATTTGATGGAGTATTCCTCAAGTTCAACTAACTCTCAAAATATGCTCCCCACTTGGTTGTCGATCCGAGGTCCAGGATGAATAAGTTTGTGATGGGTGTATCCAATTCGGTGAGTGAAGAATATTGTACTACCATGTTGATAGGTGACATGGACTTGTCCTTCCTTATGATTTATGCCAAACAATTGGAGGGGGAGAAGTTGAGAAAGAGAAGGGGTAACGAGGCCAAGAGGGCCTGTTTTGATGGTAAGTTCGAAAGTCTCAAGGGTGGCCAGTTTCATCAAGGCCAAGGGTCTTCTCATGGTCCTAGTGGAAGGTTTACCAATGACTACCCAAGGGCCCAAGGTGATGGTGGTGTGGGTCTAATGCTATTTGTCCAAAATGTGGTAAGGATCATGGTGGCCTATGCTTGAGGGCTACTAATGCTTGCTATAGTTGGGGGGATGTAGGCCATAAGATGATGGATTTCCCTCGTAACCAGAATAAGGGTAAGGATCTTCGTCCACAAAGTCGAGGTGCAAATGTGGTTCCTTTGGGGAGAGAAGGCCAACAAGGAGGTTCCCCAAGGCACAATCAATTCTATGCACTCCAAGGGAGAGAAGGGGTTAATGAGGTGTCTAATGTCATCACCGGTATGTAAAAAATCTTCGATTTTGATGTGTATGCATTGATAGACCCTAGTGTTACTCTTTCTTTTGTTATACCTTTTGTTGCCAAAAAGTTTCATGTTGAGTCCGAATTGTGGTGTGAGTCTTATGATGTGTTTACTCCGAGTGGTGCATCTATTGTTGCTACAAAGTTCTATAGAAATTGTCCCATTTGCATCTTGTATAAAATATGGCCTTGTGAGCTTGTTGAGTTGGATATGGTTGATTGCGTTGTTATTCTTGAGATGGATAGGTTGCATGCATATCATGCCTCTATTGATTATAAAACTCGTATAGTCAAATTTCAATTTCCAAATGAACCCGTCCTTGAGTGGGAGAGTCATGATGTGGTGGTCAAGGGTAGGGTCATCTCTTGCTTTAAAGCCCAAAAGTGATTTCTAAGGGGTGTCTCTATAATCTTGTGTGGGTTAGGGATGTGGAGTCCAAAGTCTTTCCTATAGATTCGGTTCCAGTGGTTAGTGAGTTCGTTGATGTCTTTCCAAATGACCTTCCCGGTGTTCCTCCCGAAAGGGAAATAAACTTTGGTATAGACCTCCTTCTCCATACTCAATCCATTTCTACTCCCCCTTACTATATTGCCCTGGCTGAGTTAAAGGAGTTGAAGGAGAAATTGAGGGACTTATTGGAGAAGGGTTTTATTAGGCCTAGCTAATCATCTTGGGGTGTACCGATGTTGTTTGTGATGAAGAAGGATAGGTCCCTTAGAATGTGCATGACTATCGGTAGCTTAATAGTATTACCATGAAGAATAAGTAGCCTCTCCCTAGAACTGATTATTTGTTTGACCAACTTCAAGCGGCTAGACACTTCTCTAAGATTAATCTTCGGTCCAGGTATCATCAAGTGAAGGTCAGGGAGTGTGACATTCACGAGATGGCCTTTTGACTAGATATGGGCATTATGAATTTGTGGTTATGTCTTTGGTGTTGACCAATGCACCAGCTATCTTCATGGGTCTTAAGAATAAGGTCTTTAAACCCTACCTTCATGTGTTTGCAGTGGTATTCATTGATGATATTTTGATATATTCTCATAGTGAGGAGGAGCATGTGTCTCATTTGAGGGTAATGCTACAAAGATTGATGGAAGAGAAGTTGTATGCTAAGTATGAGAAGTGAGAATTAATGTTAAAAGAGGTTGCCTTTTTAGGTCATGTGGTGTCGGGGGATGGTGTTAAGGTTGATCCTAAAAAGACAAAAGTGATTAGACATTGGCTTAGACCATTGACCCCATCGGATATTAGAAGCTTTTTGGTCTTAGCGGATCACTACTGGAGGTTTGTAAATGGGTTCTCTTCTATTGCTTCTCCCATGACTAAGTTGACCCAAAAGAAGGCAAAGTTTGTGTGGACTGATGAGTGTGAAAAGAGTTTCCAAACCTTGAAGGATAAGCTTGTGTCTACTCCTATCTTGTCTCCACCATAAGGTTTTGAAGGGTTTATTGTGTATTGTGATGCGTCTGGATTGGTTTGGGCTGCATTTTTATGCAAAATGGTAAAGTGATAGCTTATGCTTCTAGACAACTCAAACTGCATAAAAAGAATTATCCTACTCATGATCTTGAATTGGCCGCCGAGATATTTGCTTTGAAAATTTGGTGTCATTATTTGTATGAAGTGCATGTTGAAGTGTTTACTGATCATAAGTGTCTCCAATATGTGTTTACTCAAAAAGATCTTAACTTGAGACAATAAAGGTGGTTAGAGCTTCTTAAGGATTATGCTATGAGTATGCATTCTCATCCTGATAAGGCTAATGTTGTGGTAGATGCTTTAAGTAGGTATCTATGGGTAGCCGAGCTCATGTTGATGATTGGGGCAAAGAGGTGGCTAGAGAGGTTCATCGGTTGGCTAGATTGGAAGTTAGGTTGGAAGAAGTTGATAATGGTGTCATTGTGGTTGTTGATGGTTCAAAATCTTCCTTGGTGGATGAGATAAAAGCAAAGCAAGATCTTTATCTCCTTGTTAGAATTGAAGGTCGTGATAAGAGAGGGCAAGGTGGAGGTTTTCTCCCAAGGGGGAGATGGTCCCCTTAGGTACTAAGGTAGGTTGTGTGTGCTTTGTATTAATGATTTGAGAAAGAGGATTTTGACGAGGCTCATAATTCTTCTTATTCTATTCACCATGGTTCCACAAAGATGTATAGGGATTTGAGGGAGGTGTTTTGGTGGGGTGGCATGAAGAAAGACATTGCAAATTTTGTGTCTAGTTGTCATAGTTGTCAACAAGTCAAAGTCGAGAGCACCAAAGGCCAGGTGACCTAACCCAAGACATAGAGATTCCTACATGGAAGGGGGAGGAAATTAATATGGATTTTGTGGTTGGGTTGCCTAAGACTAAGAAAAGTTTTTACTGTATTTGGGTTGTGGTTGATAGAATGACAAAGTCGGCTTATTTTCTACTGGTTAAGACTTCTAATGGGGCTGAAGACTATGCTAAAATGTATATTCATGAGTTTATTAGATTGCATGGGGTGCCCTTGTTTATCATATCGGATCATGGTTCTCAATTCACTTTACACTTTTGGAGGTCCTTCCAAAGAGGTCTTGGTACCAAGGTACAGCTTGTATGAACTTTCACCCTCAAATGGATGGCCAAGCCGAAAGAACTGTCCAAACTCTTGAGGATATGCTTAAAGCTTGTGTTTTGGAGTTTCAGTGTAGTTGGGATGATCATCTTTCATTGATTGAATTTACTTATAATAACACCTACCATTCTAGCATCGATATGGCCCCTTATGAGGCTCTCTACGGTAGGCATTATAGGTCACCGGTTGGATTGTTTGAGGTAAGGGAGATGACCTTGTTGGGTCTGGATCTTGTCACGGAAGCTATGGAGAAGGTAAGGTTGATTAGAGAAAGGTTGAGAACAGCCCAAAGTTGTTTGCAGATGTCATTTGTAAAACCACTATCAATCATCCAAAAATCAGATTTTTTTTGTTGCATAATAGGTTGCTATAAATAAGTGGTCTTCTTCTTCAGTGGTGACTTTGGCAACTGTTTCATCTTTTTGAAATTTGATTTTGCAAATCACAGCTTCATGACCAAGTTGTTTGCAAATATTGCATTGTGCATCTAGTCTCTTCCCACATCTATATAGAGGATGTCCATTTTTACCACAATGTTGACAAGGCGAGTAATTCTTTACGAACTTACCCTTGATTTGAGTTTTGTGAATGGTTACTAATACTTTTTCAACCATGTCATCTTGCCTCATAAGCCTCCTTTGCTCTTGGGCCTGCAATGTATTTAACAATTTCACCAATGTATTCTTGAAAAAATCTTTTGTATTTTCCAAAGTAGTTATAGATACTTCATATCTTTATGCCACTGTAACAAGAATTATTTCAACATTTCTTAAATCTTTAAATTTAGTGTCAATCAATCTTCCCTTGTTAACAATGCCAAGAAAGCAATCTAAGTACTCTTTGACGGTCTCAGATTCCTTCATATTTTGCAATTCGAATTTCCGTATCAAATTCAACACTTTCATGCATGCCCCGTATTTTCTCATCTCCTATGTACTCTTCCTTTAGATAATCCCAATTTTCTTTTGCTGATTTGAGAGCGATAACTCTCGTGATAATAATTGCAAATGCACCAATAAACAAAGTTGCTTTAGCTTTTGATTTTCTTATTTTCTTTTCTTTTTTATTTTTGATCTAGGCGACCGTGGGATTATCGGGCAACAGAAGAACATCATATTCTTCTTCCACGGCCTCCCAAATATCTAAAGCCTCAAGATAAGTCTCCATTCTTACTGCCCAAAGATGATAATTTTCACCATCAAAAATAGGAGGAGCAATTTGAGAAAACTTATTTTCAGAATTCATCACAAGGTCCCTCAAGAAAATGGCTCAGATACCAATTGTTAGATTTTTTAGCAAAGAAACTAATAAAATAACTGAAAAAGACTTCGAGAGAAAAAATACTGCAGCGTTATCAAAGAAAATTGTTTTGTTAATAATTCAGAGACATACATTTATAGTTATAAATTCTAACAAGAAAATAGAAAAATATGCAAAGTAATCGTATTAATAAAATTGTAATAAAAACAGAAAGAAACTAGGACTCTAATAAAATAATTTAAAAAATTCTAAGACTTAGCTACTGAATATTTGTAAAAGAATTGTTTTATAGAAAATGTAGCTAATTATTTTAATTCTGCATTATCCTGAGACATACCTTCAACAACGTAAAATAACACCTTGAAACTAAACCATTGTAATTTTAAATCTAAGCAACCCAACACTGCTTTGATTTGTAAAATTGTAGAGCCCAAAATATTATGAACTTAAGCCACTACCTCAGCAAGTTGTCCCTGGGACACTGACTTAATATTGGCACAAATAAATTTTTGAAAATCTACTGTCAAGATAGAACAATCTAGTGCTTTTCCATGATTATCCCTTTCATAGTCCAAGCGACCATCAGAACTTATGATAATACCTAAGGGCAAAACATCAATGTTTGTGGTATGAACTCCATTGACAATTAAAGTGACTATTGGTAACTCTATAGGTGCATAAATTAAAAATGCTCCCATTATATCGATGCTTGACTCTTGAAGAATTAACATGCCGTTCTCTTTTACTGCATATATGTTACAACAATTTAAGAAATATTAGTGTAAGTACTAAGTAAAAATTAGTAATTGAAAAATACTCTATAATTTAAAAAACTATTAATAATCTTGGTCTAAGAACGCATTATCCAATAATCTTGTTATCTATTACCTATTTAGCAACAGATTAGCAATAAATTTCAACTAATTCTTGTCCATACTTCTGTCCATATATATAATATCCAAGACTAATTATTAATAAAAAAAATAAGACAAATGACAACTTGATAACACAAGCTAAGTCATGATAATGTGAAGAAGATTTTCAAGTTCAAAGTGTATGTAAATTAAACATGGAAAATGCTGGTCTTGTGTTTTATGCTTAATGTATAAAAACATGAAAGTGAAACTGGATCATAAAAAATGCATTTTTATTTAATAATCAATGATGAAAAGATAAAGGGAAAAAAGATATATAAGTTAGAAAACTTGATATTTCGACTTTTGAAGATAAGATCAATCCAAATGACTAATAATTATATTTGATTCTTGACTGATTGGGAACTATAATTTCTTCATAATCTTAGTAGAAAATAGAAAAGTATAAATACATAAATATGATAAATACTTGAATGATTGTGATATCATTTCTCGATAAAGCTCCTGTTAGTACTCAAGCTAACTCAGTCAGATTATTTTCATTGGCAAAAACATCCCAGTGAAAAATAAAAAATAAAATCAAAATGATAAAATAAACAAATTCATAATTTAATCAAAAAAATTTGTTAATGAGGTGATTATTGTAAGACTATATAAAAAATTAAAAAATTATATAATTAATGGCATGAGCTAAACATATGGACAACATACCATATGAGCCTAATATTAGCAGCTCAGTCAAATTCAAGACTTAAACTTAATAATTTTGAAGATTTTTAACTCTAAACTTATTCTATTTTTAAAATTTTGAGTCTTGATTCTTATTTTTATTGAAAATTTTGCGAGTTTCGCATGAAAATCTGTACAAAGATTGAAAATAGTTAATATTCAACGGTAGATTTAACATCCGTTCATCAAGGCATAAGTTATACAAGAATTGGTAATGTGAAAAATATTTTGATCAAAAGTTTGGCTCATAAAATTAAAATTGAATATATAGTGCAAAGATACATATCGTCAAAGGTATAATAATAATATTTCAGACTAGCATAACTTTCTTTGAAACCAATATCAATATTATGCAATATTAATATGTTCTCTATAATAACATTTAGATTTAACCACTCAAAAAATATATAAACAGTCCTTGTCATAAGGAGGTTTATGCGTACCTGATATCTAGTCTTGTTGTCTTTGAGGAAATTAAAAACAACTAAAAATGAAAAAGGAATCCATATGGAAGTAGTACCAGTGGCAATGTAGTCTTTCAGTTGGGTAGGTTCTTCAGTTTTTCTTATAGAAACCTTATATGCATTATTCAACTCTGCAGAAGTTGAAAAATCTAATTTGTCTATTATACTCAGGATTTCACAAAAACTCTTCACCATCCGTTGAGATATCTGCTTAACATTTTCCACCACTTTAGGGATATCATTAATCACTAAAAAATACAAAATAATAAAATGAAAAATAAACATTAACTTATCAAATTAGGATATGTTTGGTGTAACAGAACTCATATTTCAGACAACAATTCGCTTTTGGAAAAGTATTTTTAAGAAAAACTAATGAAGATTGTTCCCTAATAATAACAGTAGCAAATGAAATAGTATTTTGATGAGACCCTCAAGTGTTAAAGATGTTAGTAATGTATGGGGATGGTGTGTTGTTAAAGTTGCGATAATTATGAAGAAAGATGATATTTGTTTTTTTTTAAAAAAAAAAAAAAGAGAAGTGATCATTTTCTTGCTCCTTTGGTTGAAAAATATTTTCAAGCACATTCCTAAAGAAAAAATAAAACTATAAGAAAGATATGTTTCAAGTTAAACATTGTGATAATTGCAAGGAAAAGTGGCTTCTACCAAAAAAAAAAAACAAAAAGAGGTGATCATTTTTTAGCTTATTTAGACTCTAAAACATTTCTTTGATCAATCATCAAAACATTAAGACATTCCTTTTAGAATTTTTATTTTTTTAAAAAAATATCTTCTACATCAAACACTCTTTAAAGAAAAAGTATTCTTTTAAAAAGAAGGCCATGTTTTAGATAACAAAGAAAAGGGATGGATTTGAACCCATCAAGTTTTTCTTTTCAAGTTGCTCTGAGGTTACTAAAGATTTCACATAGATTCCTATCTTACTTGGTAAATCTAAATATAAAAATCTAAAAATATATAAAGAAAGGAATATAAAATTGAACCTCTATTGAGATCATGCCTATCCGGATGTGTTCTATCCATTGGAAAATTATCTCTCCGACATCCTTTGAAGTGTAGCAATCCATCTTTTAGCTTTATATATTTGACGATCGTACAACAAGTCTCTAAAGATATGGTTAGCCTAATTTTTTTTGATTTACTTGAACATGTTCAATCCATGTAACCTACAAAAGAGGAAAAAATCAAGAAAGCCAAAGAAAAAAGGTATCTTGATCATTAGAAACATCTCCAATAGGAACGAATGTTGCAAATCGTAATTTTTGGTAGCTAATCTTATAAGATGGGGATTGTTTAAGATGATACAATGATACAATTATTTTTTCTCTCTTATTATGATTTAAATATTTGGGGCATGAACAACATAATATCATTCACTGTTTAATATTTTTAAATTAATGATAGTAATAGTTCTAATGATCCTGATAAAATATATCAAAAGATGGGTATTGAATCTAATACAGTGCTAAAATAACTTATAAGAATGTTGTTAGAACTGTATAAGGTTATACAGGGAGAAAAATGATCATTTTCCAATCAAATAATAAGGACACTTAAAAAGTCCCTGACACGTGTCCAAAGCTCAATATTTAGAGTGATCAGGATCTAATATTGGATAAATCGAAAACAAAGATAGGTTTTATTACCATATTGTGAAAAATAGTCAACATGAGATAGACATCGGCACTTGTAAAAATTTTTTACCTATGTAGCATACTTTTTGGAAAATATGTTACAAGAAAATAGTGATATATATTTTGGGTTCGAGCTCTGAAAATAACCTATTACAAAATGCAAGGTAAATTTATGTACCATTGTGATCTAGCCCTTAATTAGAATCGCACATAGCTTACTTCACCAAGCTATCGTTCTTTATATATAAATAGTGATACATATGGTGAGAGAGAAAGTGATTCTTACCATACTTTGGTCATTGCCCAAATCTTGAATTACACATCCAGAAGGAAACTTTCAAGCATAAGAAGGTACACAAGTTTGATTCTTATTGAATAAATTATATGAAACATCCGTCATCATCCATGTATTTTGATCAAGTTGTTTACAACAACGTGTGAAGAAAAAATCTCTAGCTTCCACTAGAGGAGATAAAATATGCAATTTTTCATACATTTGTTTTTAAGAACCAAGAAAAAGTTAAATCATATTTATGAAATAATTGTCATATTTGTTTAATTTTTAGGAACGAAATATATAAAATAAGGATCAACATTTTTACCAGTTGTACAGAAATTCCCATATCTCCAGAATTAAGAAAATCAAGAGCCCTAGCTTTTGTGACAATAGTAGGAAACATATTCATCCATTTGACCTGCATATATATAATTAATCATTTTTAAGTATACAAGTAATATTTAAAAAATAATAATTATGCCTCATAAATAATTTCATGTGATTTGGATTAGCTATGTAAATACTCACTGTACATGTATGCTCCATTTAAATTTATCCTAGTCAATATTATATGGAAGAAAATCAAAAAATAAGATGGTCTATAAAAAAATCACAAATTCAAAACCACTAAAAAATAGTTAGTAGATTCAAAAGCCATTTAATGTACCAATTTAGAATTCATGACCTAAGTGTGTTAGATTTTAAGAAAACATAACAGTGACTTTGATCTCTTACTTTCTCTGGTTTGAAATGCATGACACTGGTATGATATATTTTCGCATCAAAAGTTATCAGTTTTCAACAACTTATAAAGCACGTTATACTTCTCAAAAATCTAACTAAAAAGTATCTACAAAACATAATTCTCTCTAAAAAAAATATAGGAGAGAGCTATATATATAACAAAGAAAGACATAGACGTTGATATTAATACATTCTAAAGTCATATTATCAGTATAAACTGAAAGTGAACAATAACACTTGTGAACTAATTGTTATAATATGAAAATACCTAAGAAACTTACTGGATCAAGAAAAATTTGGATCAACTCAATTGCAGTCATTGTCACAACCCCCCAATCCTTGGATGATTCAATATGAGCACATGATGATTTATAAGGCTGATTTGAATTGAAAATGTTCTATCATAACTCTCACGATGAATACACAACCTCTCATCTTTGATGATTTTACCCATAATGGATCATTCATTTGGCAAAGTCCAAATAATTCATTCATAGCAGGATCAACCACTTTAAAAATAATTGATGCCTCCCCATAATTACGATTAAAACTAAAACTTTGTTGTACTGATCGAGATATTATTGGAATATTATTAATATTAATTGGATCTGCTTGAACATTGTTATGGATCGTATGATTATTTTCTTTATGTAAAGGAAGAGGATATCCAATGGATGACCCACACATAATTTGGCTCAATAAACTTTCATCAGGTGGTGGTGTTAAACTTGAACTTGTCACAAAAGACTTTTTACGAGAACTTGAGATGATATTTGATATTCTTGCATGCTGCAAAATAAAAAACTATTAAGTTAAGCTACTTTCTATAATATGTATGTTAGACCCCGTAATTAGCTAAGTGGAGGTTAATCGCCCATTTGGGAAATTTGCTGTGATCGTAGTATATTTTAAACTTAAATAAACTTATGGTGCGTGATTATGGAATCAAGGGAATTTGGCGGGTATA
>JAPFFP010035935.1:0-15309 GCA_026153255.1 Solanum medicagineum | reverse complement strand
ATTCCCAAGTACAAGAAGAAGAGGATTCTCTTTGCCACTTGTCAAGGGTGTGGCAAGAAGCATCAAGGAATGTGTTTGGTGGGCACCATAAATTGTCTAAAGTGTAGTGGTTTTGGGCGTACGATGAGAGATTGCCCGGTGGCCTCAAGCGAAGGGAGAAGAAGGGCTTAATTGGAGGGTAGGCTTCCATATGCTAAGCCCGGTGGCAATGGTGGAGTGACCTATCCTAGGTGCCCAAAATGTGGGAGGAATCATAATGGAAGATGCTTGAGTTATTCGAATGCTTTCTATGGGTGTGGCAAGATGAAACACAAGATTATTGATTTTCTATATGCTCAAACGAAGGGCAAAGGTGGAAGGTACCATCCGGGAGATTGTTTGGACGGGTCGAGTGCATGTTTTGAGTATGACGCAAAGGATCAAGAGTCGAGGCATTGTCCATAGTTTACTATGGATTACCAAGATGACTGTCAAAGTTCTTAACCATACCCCTCTAGGGGTCACTAGACTTAGCATGGTGCTTCACAAATATGTTAAAGGTTTTTGATTTTGATGTGTATGCATTGATAGACCTAGGTGCCACTCTTTCTTTCAATACTCCTTTTATTGCCAAAAAGAAGCTTCATATTAGTCCCGGATTGTTGTACGAACCTTATGAAGTGTCGACCCCCGTTGGGGAGTCCATTGTTGCCAAACGATTCTATAGAAATTGTTCTATGTTCATTTTGTATAAATTCTTCCCTTATGGTTTTTTTGAATTAGATATGGAAGATTTTGATGTCATTCTTGGAATAGATTGGTTGAATGCATATTATGATTTTATTGATTGTAGAGCTTGTAGGGTTAAATTCCAATTCCCTAATGAGGCCATCCTTGAGCAAGAAAGTCGTGATGTGGTGGTCAAAGGTAGATTTATATCTTTTCTTAAAGCCCAAGAGTTGATTTCTAAAGGTGGTCTTTATCATCATCTGAGGGTTGGGGATATGGAGTCCAAAGTCCTTCCTATTGAGTTGGTTCCGATGGTTAATGAGTTTTTTGATGTCTTTCCCGATGAGCTCCACGGTGTTCCTCCTGAAAGGGAAATAGGCTTTGGCATAGACATCCTTCCCGATACTCAACCCAATTCTATTCCCTCTTACCGTTGGCCCCAGTGGAGTTGAAGGAGTTAAAGGAGTCATTGAGGGACTTGTGGAAGAAGGGTTTCATAAGGCCTAGTAAGTCACCTTGGGGTTCACCAGTGTCATTTGTGAAGAAAAATGATGGTTCTCTTAGAACGGGCATTGATTACCAACAACTTAATAGAGTCAACATAAAGAACAAGTACCCTCTACCAAGGATTGATGACCTTTTTGATCAACTTCAAAGGGCTAGTCACTTCTCTAAGATTGATCTTTGGTCTAGCTATCACCAAGTGAAAGTGAGGGAGTGTGGTGTTCGCAAGACGACTTTCTGGACTAGGTTTGGGCACTTTGAGTTTGTGATTATGTCCATTTCGTTGACCAATGCACCGGCTGTATTTATAGATCTCATGACTATCGTCTTTAAACCCTAACTTGACTTGTTTGTGGAGGTCTTTATTTATGATATCTTGATTTATTCCCAAAGTGAGAAGGAGCATGTGAATCACTTGAGGGTGGTGTTGCAAATCTTGAGGGAGGAGAGGCTGTATACTAAAAATGAAAAATGTGAGTTTTGGTTGAAAGAGGTTGCTTTTCTTGACCATGTGGTGTCAGGTGATTGCATTAAGGTGGATCCTAAGAAGATGGAGTGATTAGAAATTGGCCTAGACCTGTGACTCCATCAGATATTAGGAGTTTCTCTGGTTTGGAGAGTTATTACTGGAGGTTTGTAGATGAGTTCTCTTCTATTGCTTCCCCTGTGACAAAGCTGACCTAAAAGAAGGCGAAATTTGTGTGGACCAATGTATGTGAAAAGAGTTTCCAAACCTTGAAAGATAATCTTGTCTCCACTCCTATCTTGGCTCTACCATAAGGGTTGGAAGGGTTCGTTGTATATTGTGATGCCTCAAGAATTGGCTTGGGGTGTGTTTTGATGCAAAATTTTAAGGTGATAGTGTATGCCGCTAGGAATCTTAAGGTGTATGAGAAGAATTATCCCACCCATGAACTTGAATATGCGGCCGTGGTATTTTCTTTGAAAATTTGGTGTCATTACTTGTGAAACGACCCCAAAAAGTGCTCGAAAATGTGCCTCGGAAGCACCTAAATTCGTAATTTCCATATATCTCAAAATTGATGCATGATATCGAAAATCTGACTTCATATTCATGATTAGGGAGAAATATTGAGTGGGAAATAGGTCTAACCCCAATTTTAGAGCAATCATATGAAAATTCAAAAATCCCAAAATGCAATTTCCAAAGAGCATTGCGCGCCCCTAGCGTGACAAGGCCAGGGCGGAGATGCTATATTTTTGCCCTGTTTTGTTGATTTTGGCCAAGGCCTTTGGGTATTGGGTCTAAGTCTTCCCATACATAAAAACAACTAAACTTAGCCATATTTCAATACCATATCATACAAGACATTCCCCAATACTCTCTCAAACACTTAGACAAATATTTCATCTAAATTTCAAGTGCCAAATCTCATCCCGGATCTCATGATTTCATTCAAGCTTCAAGTTTCCATTCAAATATTCTTCAAGAAAATCTCCAAAGCTAAGGTATGTGGGTTTCAACCATTGGGTCCTTTCACCCATGGTGCCTAACCTTCTTTTTACCTGAAATGCATGTTTCTAAGTTGATTTACTCATGGGTCTTACTTATTATGAATTTGAATATGAACTATGTTGAGGTTTCATAAACTTGTGACTATTTAAGCATGTTTTGAGCTATGCATCTATGATCCATCATGTGATTTGATGAGGGGTTCTGATGCACCTTGCATGAGGGTATTAATAAGCATTGGTGGGTTGATTTGCATTGAATTTTCTTGCATGATTTCACTCTTGAATTGCATGATCTTACACTAGCATTATACACCTGCTAAGTGTTTGATATAATGTCTAGTTTTAGATTCTTGAGTCATTGATGATCCATTGCATGACTTGTGATTTGAAAGACTTTATGATGATGAAAGGAATATTGATATGAGTTGCTTCTATGAAAAGTACATGCCTTGTTGAGGAGGTGATGCTTCAGTCACCATGGATTATAGGGTGAGACAACCATCAACCAATTAAGGGGTTGATACCTCAATCACCACGGATGGTAGGATGAGACAACCATCAACCAATTGAGTGGTTGATACCTCAATCGCCATGGATGGTAGGGTAAGACAACCATCAACTAATTGAGGGGTTAATACCTCAATCACAATGGATGGTAGGGTGTGACAATCCATCATAATGTTGGTCTCTTCATACATATGTAATATGTTCTATATAAGCATGTTTTACTTGAAAAATCATTCATACATGTCATATTGTTATTATGTTATCCATTGCTTATGATATCATATTTTGCCTATATTGCTTATTTCTTGTTGCATTGCATCGTACATACTTTGTACATTCAAATGTACTAATGCATACTCTATTCCTATATGATGTTACCATGTAGGAACCGGAGCCCCACTTGATCATCCTCCTCCTCGACGTGGCTAGTACAATTTCTCTCAAAGCAAGTTAGTGAGTCCTCAACTCCGAGGACATATTTCTCTTGATTTATGCTTTGTATTGACTCTTCTTATGTTGAAAACTTATGGCTATTAGGGTGAGCCCGGAGATTATCTTGGCCCCCACTCCTATCTATGTATTAGAGGGGTTGTTGGATTATTATGACATGTTAATGCTATACTATTGGCTTGTTATGGTTCTATGTATCAAGGATGTCCCTTCGCCTCATACTCCTTTTTTTTACTATCTCTTATTGTTGTTTCATTACTTCTTGATGATGTTTATGCTCCAATAAGAAAGCATTTGCTGTCAGCAATTAACCTAACCAAAGGTTAGAGTCGAATCCACAGGGAACATAGGGTTTGACTATAACAATTCACTACCAATCATTTCGAGTATCTATAACTAAAATCTCTAAATGGGGGGTTTTATTTGTAATTCAAGAATAAAAACAAAGACTAAAATACCTACACAGGAAGACACTCAAATTTGGGGACAACTTGGGAATTGTGTTGCCCATGGTTCGTCGACTTAATTACCCTAGACAACATAACTACAATTGGAAATTTGCATGTAGGACAATAACTCAGGTTCTTCCAGCCCTCTTGTGAAGGTGAAGGTCAAATTTCACCATGGCACGTGGTCGGCAACCATGGTGTGCCAACTAACCATTACCTATTGTCCCAGTCAACCTCCCCTTGGTCAGTTTTGTTGATTAGATGATAACAAATCAATCAAATTCTATCATTTACTTCCCTTTTCCTATTTGTCACTACCATGGTCAGGATCATGATAATAGGCAAGGTTTGGTGTTTGCCACCACCAAACAACAATCAAAATGAAGGGAAATAAATAATACATGCAAAACCCTAATCATAGAAATGCAATAAATCTAGGTCATCTCAACTCAACTACCCAAGGTTCCCACCACCCCAAGTTGTGGGTGCTTAGATACTCATAACTAAAGCAAAACCAACAAAAATGCAAAGACAAGACATAGTTGAGTGTTTTACCCAAAGCAATGAAGAATGATAGCACCATAAGTTGCAAACCACAAGCTTGATAGTAGGCAAGGTTTGGTGTTGGCCACCACCAAACAACAATCAAAATAAAGGGAAATAAGCAATACATGAAAAATCCCAATCATAAAACTGCAATAAATCTAGGTCATCTCAAGTCAACTACCCATGGTTCCCACAAACTCAAGTTGTGGGTGCTTAGCTACTCATGGATAAAGCAAAACCAACAAGAATGCAAAGACAATACATAGTTGAGAGTTTTGCCCAAAGCAATGAAGAATGATAGCACCACAAGTTGCAAACCACAAGCTTTATAGATTGAGAATGAATATAATATGGGATTTGCACTCCCCAAAAGTCGATTTTCCAAGATAAAATAAATATCTATGCTAAAAACCTATACTAACCTAGAGAGAATATTCAAAAGTGATGTTTAATATCTAAATTTCAAATCTCTGTTCCCCTTTAATAAAACCTTAACTTAAAGTATTTATAGTGTTTATAAAGTAACCCTAAAAATTGCACCGAAAAGACAATTGACAACTGGTACGTCTCGCAGGTACGACTTGTAGGGTGCCCTATGATTTGTAATCGGGGACTCATATCAGGTGTTTGGCATCTTGGACTCAACTGGTATGACATATTAGTACGATTCATTGCTTGGGCTATGCTCGTATGCTCCTCTCATAGTCTAAGCGTTTAGTTTTTGGTCCAAAGTTTTGTCTCTCTTTTTCCTGATATAATTACACCTCTACGTTTTGTATTGAGACGTATGAATCGTAGGTTGGCCTCATAAGGCTGACCTCCACTTAGCAGATGTTTTATTTTTTGTCTCCGTTTCTGGTTACGAGATCACCCTATGACTCGTAGCTGGGGCTACGACTCCTAGGTGAGCTCGTATGTCCTGTGCTTCACCAAAATCTGCAATTTTTCTCCAAAATCATTCCAACCTACCTTTGCTGCAATAACAACACAAACGCATAAAAACCATAAAAAGTCGCATTAAGAACTCATAAAATCCCTTGTGTTAGGCATCAAATGTGTTATATTTTGACAGCACGACAACACCCTCAACTTAGAATTCTTGCTTGCCCTCAAGCGACGACTCAATCTATGCAAACAATGAGAAACACATAGTGGTTATACTAATGGCATATATATCATTTACTCTAATTCAGGTACCCAACTTTCATTTTCAAAACAAGATTGCAAGGCTACTAAGCAAAACAAAATACAAAGATCCAATCTGGCAACCCAACTAGGATAAGTTAAGGATCATCAACCATCCATAATCACTGGTATAGTCATATGCTAATCAAGTAGTGCAAATGCCCTCACAAAAAAGAAGTCCCTCTTACGCACTCAAAAAGCATTTAGAATTCAGGGACTATGGAAGCATTCTCACTCTCACAATTGAAATTCGTGCAAAATGACTAACGCCATAGGCTTACCCCTATACTCAATTTCCCGATTGGATACAAAGTGGATCTGGATCAGTTTAGGACTTAACGGCTTGTAAAATAGGCTCATAGGGCTTTGGTATGACATTTTAGGAAAGTACTGACTAAAAACTATCCTTAAACCATGTTTACCAACACTTCTACCTTCATAACCCAAACATTTTCACTGAACCCGCCCTTATTCTCCTATTTCAAGCTTTCCCCAGGTGTTTTCATTCTCTATTTTCAGCTGTGCCTTATTTTTGGACTTGTGTTTGCTATTTCCTTCAATTCAAGGCACTTTTCTTTTCATTTTCCTCTCCGGGCTCATGATTTTTCATTTCTTTCTTTATTTCCCAACTAACCACCTCATTGTTATTACTTTACCACAATAAGGGCCACCCTCAACTTAGGCTTTTAGATTGAGGTAAAGTACACAATATCTAATCCCCAAACTAGGGCCACCATTTGTAGCCACCCTCAACTTAGGCTGTTAGCCTCAATCAAGGTTCACATGTTCCAGGATAGACCAGGGCTAATATCAAGGTATTTCATCAAACAAGGTTAATCTAGTAAGGTTTCAAGAAAGAAGGAGTACATGAGAAGCTCAAAACATCTGGAACAAAGGGTTCACTAACACATTTGGTAGGTCATTTAGGCAAAAGTGGGCTCACTAGAAGAACAAAGGCTTAAGATCCCTTCTAAATCAACCATATCACCAAACAATTCTTAGGGTAACAAGGCAAGTTTCGAGTCCATACATGATACCTGAATGCAGCAAAATAAGCTCACAACACACATGACATTGCATACACAATCCAGTATAGACTCACAGGTCATGCTTCAAGCCTAACTTAGCTTTACATTATCAGAATAAACGTCACCAGATAATCAAAATGCATGGTTGCATCAATAACCAACAATCTCAAAAATTTTGAGGGTACCTAATTTTTCAAACCCTTCCAAAAGCATTTAAAGACTATGTATATATGCCCAAAAACCATACTACTATGTATTTACGCATTATCTACAATACCTAAACATGTCAACAGAAAATTAAAACATCCACAAGTAAAAAGAATCATGATAAGAAAACTTTGGGATCAAAAATAGGGGAAGTTATGAACTCGAGGCTACTCAGACTTCACCTTAATCCATAACTTCTCACACCCCACCAAAATAGAATACTTGTCCTCAAAGTAAAGACATGAACAAAAACAAAATAACGGAAACATATATATATATATACACACACACACACACACACACACACACACATTAAAAGCCAAAATTTTAAAAGTAAACATCCAAAACATAAGTAAGAAAACATTCAACATAAAAAATTTAAACAAATCCAAAAATCAGCATAATAAAAAAAATTTCTAATAGAAAGAACAAAGTATCTATATATAAAAGATAAGGGCTGGGGTAAAAAAGTAATCAAACACTTGGTGCTCAAGCACCAGTATCGATTTGGTCAGCAGGGTACTAGGTCACGACCTCCTCCTCAGCTATCTGGGTGGCTATCCACTGTAGCAGATCGATCTTAACCCCAATGTCTTTCTCACTCACTGCTCTCCTTATCTTGTCAATGCGGCCATCATACTTTGCGGTGGACTGAGGCACTCTATAGGTGGACCCAAACTGAATCCGTTAGATATTCTCCTCCAAAATATGAACTCTCCCACCCTGGATTGGCTGTACTCATAATCTAGGCTTCTCGATCGACTTCTTGTTCTTCGGTAGTCCTCAACGAGGTGTAGCAAGATAAGATGTATAAAACTCACTGACTACGTAAGGGGCATACTTTCCCAGCTACTGTGTTGTCCATTGTAGTCTGTGTCTGTCTATCTCTGCATCTAACCCTAGCAACCTATCCAGTCCAGAGTCGTTCAACCTAGACTCCTCATGAAATTGTTGAACTAGTTTGCCCTGACCCTTTGGCTCTAGCCCCTAGTCATATATCTCCTTCATTCCTGCAACACACCATCTGCGCTCTGCTGGGGCTGTGATTAGACTTCCTCCTGCTGGGCTTGTGACCTCTCCTCAGAATTTGTCTTGGCATGTGTGGGGGTCATCTATGGCGAACTACTCTCGGACCCATCTCCATCACCCTCTTGTTCCTCCTCTTCAGACTGGGAGGAACTACTCACTTCCATAGGTGTCTGATCTGTACGAGCCAGGTGCGTTAGGTTCAGGGCCTATTTTGACCCTGTGAACTTCTAGAGACCCCTCAGATCTCTCAGCCTCGGAAGATTCATCCACCAACCCTAGTTGGAATGTTTGGATTGCTCCTTTGTCCTTTGAAGGCATGATATCTGCAAGCCAACCACATAACAACATGTGAACTTCTAGATGTTTGACCACACAATGATCACATAACAAAGAACAAAACAAAAACACTTAAACAATGAAATCAAAAGAAAAATTCATTGATACAGTTGCAGGTCTGCAGTTATGAGATGTAGGTACGACTCATAGGGTGTCTTACGAGTCGTACACTGTCCTCATAGCACTAAGGTGCCCAAAAGAAATATCATTCTATTCACAGATACGAGCCACAGGTACGAATCATAGCATGACCTACGATTCGTAATCTGGGCTCGTAGTAGGGAATAGAGTATAAATTACAATGAGGCAACTGCTATGAGTCCCTTACTACGTGTCGTAAAAGAAACTAAGAGTCTTAGATGGGTCTCATACAGTAAGTGTTAAGGAATCACAAATGACTATTGCCTCCTACGAGGGGCCACTACGACTCGTAGAGTGACCGACAAGTCGTAGTGAGTCCTCGTAGTAGAAAATAGATGGCATCTATGATGCCTACAACCTTGCCACCCGAACCATCAGTGGACGAAAACATCAATAAATCAGCATCAAAGCAAACTTTAAAATATCACTCAAATACACATAAAATCTCAACATCCAGGCATGTCAATCCCAACCAACAATCACTCCCAAAATGACAAAACCATTCCCCAAGAATCCAAGTCCATCCCATAGCAAATCTAAGTAAAACCAAAAGCAACTCACCTCCAAACTCATACTTGTTAAGAACACGAAAATCTATTGAGATGCAAGGAAATTTATACACATTCAAGTAAGGTTACAAGATGTGACACATTAAAACACACCCACATTTTCCAACATCCCATTCAGAAAATAATTTTTTATGAGGATCGGAAAGCAATTAAGCACCATATTCATGTGACCATCACTCTTACAGTTACAAGCACCAACAAGATTTTCGAACAAGGCACAACTCATAATAGAATTTTCAAAGAACTCAAACCCTAACTTTCATATCTAGACACAAACATAATCATAATTAAACCAAGCACACAATCATCTCAAGAATGAAACTCACTAAAATAGGGTACCAAAATTAATCATGAAGCTTACCAAATAAGAGAATAATTAAACTGATGCAAAGTAGAGAGCAAAATATATCGAAAACCCTAGAAAGTAATACCTTTGCTGGAGCATTCGTCGGGAAGTGACGTGGCTAGTCGGTATTTGATCGGAATAGTGAATAGGGGAACAAATTTGGGGATTTCTGTCAGTTTTAGGGTTAGAGAAATGAATTAGGGCGTCAAAATTTATTGTGACCCCTTTTATACTAAACCGGGTCAATACTTTAAAAAATTGCAAATCGAGGCTACGAGGCCCAAACTACGAGTCTTAGTGTGTCCTACCACTCATCGGTACTGGTCTTGTATCAGGCCTCAACACTTAGAAAATTTAGAATGCATACCTAGGTGCTACGAACCCCACTTACGACTCGTAGGAGACCCTATGAATAATAAAGTTGCCTCGTAGTGTGTGTGTCAACTTTAAGTCCTTACTGTTTCCCTCTACAAGGCATGACTGTCAGTCATAGTGGTGACTATGACTCTTAGGCCTACTCGTAGAGGTTACTCCAAGTGTCATTTTCTAACATCTTCAGTTCTTTAATTTCCACCTACAGACCAAATTTCAAAACATAACAATCTTCAAAATATCACAGCTGCATCAATGTATTTCAACTTAAAACAAACAAATACCTTACTACCTAAGAATTTCAATAACCAAACATACTTAAAACAAACTAACAATTATTAAAGATGCTTGAGTTGTCTCCCAAGAAGCACCTAGTTTAACATCGTGGCTCGACTTTTCATCATCCTTCATCAACAAGCATTAAGAGACCAAACCTCACTCTTTATCTCATCCGGGTGTTTCATTGACCGGCAGATATTGAACACTACCTCTGCATCATTGACCCTAAATTGAAGTTTACCTGAATCCATATCCACAAGAGCTTTTCCGACGGCCAGAAATGGTCTTCCCAAAATAATGGGCACCTCGAAATCAACCTCACAATCAAGGATCACAAAATCCGTGGGAAAGATGAATTTATCAATTTTAACAAGCACATCAAGAAGTATTCCCTCCGGCTCTTTGATGGTTCGATCTATCATGAGCAATCATATTCTTGTCGGAGATAGAGTGCTAAGCCCAAGCTTTTTGAATATGGCAAGAGGCATTAGATTGATGCTCGCTCCTAAGTCACACAATGCTCTTGCAAATTCAACATCGCCAATGGTGCAAGCGATGGTGAATGCACCAGAGTCCTCTCATTTTTTAGCAAGGCACTTGGTCATGATTGCACCACATTGTTGGAGCTCTTGTGAGAACTCTTAGCTCAAAGTGTGTTTCTTAGTCACCAAATCCTTCATATACTTAGTATTCCCGAGCATCTTCTCCAAAGCTTCTAGAAGGGGAATGTTGATGGATAGTTACTTCAACATCGAGACGAAGTGTTTGAATTTTCCCTCCTCTTTCTTCTTCTTAAGCCTTTGAGGGAAAGGAGGAGGAGGCTTTGGAATTGACTTCATTTTCTCCCTTACCTCTTCTCTTTGCATCCCAACAATATTTGGACCTTCTCCCTCAACCACAACTTTACCACTAATTCCCTTCTCATCAACTTTATCCACAATCATCGGCATAGGGGGATCTCTCGTGCTTTTGCCACTCCGAGTCATGACTGCCATGCAATGCCTTTCATTTTTAGGATCTTGAACCATGTTGCTTGGCAAGGTACCCTTTTGGCGTTGGTTCAATTGCAAAGAAACTTGCCCAAGGTATTGTTCTAGTTGCTTAATTGCTATGGAGTGAGACTCTATTTTTTGGTTAATACTTGAAATATCAACTTTCATTCCCATCAAGGTCTCATCTTAGTGGTCGGCTCTCTTCAACAACTTGTCAAACATCTCTTCAAGCCTAGAAGTGCTTGGAATGACATCACGATTGTGGGGTGGCACATAAGGACCATTCATATAACTATCTCTTTTGCCTCGGCAATGGCGCTATAATTTTTGATGATGTTCATGCTCCAATAAGAAAGTGATCCCTGTCAGCAATTAGCCTCAGCGAAGGTTAGGGTCAAATCCACAGGGAATACAGGTTTGACTAAAATAAATTACTAATTATTTCGAGTATCTATAACTAAAATCTGTAAATGGAGGGTTTCATTTGTAATTCAAGAATAAAAACAAAGACTAAACTAACTATGCACGAAAACAATCAAATTTGGGGACAACTTGGGAATTGTGTTTCCCATGGTTCGTTGACTTGATTACCCTAGACAATATGACTACATTGGAAGTTCATATGCAACAGGGTAACTTAGGTTCTTCTAGCCCTCTTGTAAAGGTGAAGGTCAAATTTCACCATGAAGCATGGTTGGCAACCATGTTGTGCCAACTAATGTTAACTATTATCGCAGTCAACCTCCCCTTGGTCAGGTTTGGTTGATTAGAAGAGAAAATATCAACCGAATCCTGTCATTTACTTCCCTTTTCCTATTCGTCTTTACCTTAGTTAGGATCATGATAGTAGGTAAGGTTTGGTGGCCACCACCAAACAACAATCAAAATAAAGCGAAATAAATAATACATGCAAAAGCCCAATCATAAAACTGCAATAAATCTAGGTCATCTCAAGTCAACTACCCATGGTTTCCGCAACCCCAAGTTGTGGATGCTTAGCTACTCATGGCTAGAGCAAAACCAACAAAAATGCAAAGACAAGACATAGTTGAAAGTTTTACCCAAAGCAATGTAGAATGATAGCACCACAAGTTGCAAACCACAAGCTTGATAGATTGATAATGAATATAATATGGGATTTGCACTCCCTAAAAGTAGGTTTTCCAAGAGAATAAAAATCTATGCTAAAAACCTAAACTAACCTAGAGAGAATATTCACAAGTGATGTTCAATATCTAAATTTCGAATCTCTCCTCCCCTTTAATAAAATCCTAACTTAGATTATTTATAGTATTTAAAACTTAACCCTAAAAATTACCCAGAAAAGACAGTTGGCAGCTGGTTCTTTTCGTAGGTACGGGTGCGCTATGAGTCGTAATCAGGGTCTCGTATCAGGTGTTTGACATCTTTGAGTCAACTGGTACGACTCACTAGTATGAGTTGTTGCTTGGGCTATGACTCGTATGCTCCATTCAAAGTCTAGGCCTTCCATTTTTGGTCCAATATTTTGGCTCTCTGCTTCTTGATATGATTTAGCCTCTATGAGTCATATAAGACATATAACGCGTAGGGTCGCCTCGTAAGGCTGACCTCCACTTAGCAAATTTCTGATTTTTGGTCTCTGTTTATGGTTGCAAGATCACCCTATGACTCGTAGCATGGGTTAAGACTCGTAGGTGAGCTCGTATGTCCTGTGTTTCAGCAAAATTTGTAATTTTTCTCCAAAATCATGCCAACCTACCTTTTTTTGTAATAACAATACAAAAACACATAAAAGCCATAAAAATTTGCATTATGAACTCCCAAAATCCCTTGTGTTAGGTGCCAAATGTGTTGTATTTTGATAGTACATCACTTCTGCAATCAAGGATGTGTAATGATATACTAAGAGGCTTGTTTGGGGTCCCTTTGGGTTCACCATTCGCTGTGTCATGTCTATGCCCTAAATTTGGGTCGTGACAAACTTGGTATCAGAGCACTAGGTTGTTATTGGTTCTCGGCATCCAACACACCGCGTAGTTTAAAGTCTTATTCATAGTTGTGTTGTGCACCACAACTATGAGTAAGAGGCGTTTTAGAAAATGTTTCTCTTCTTCATATCTATGTCGTGCTATAGAAGTTAGGTAAGGTTTCCCCTCTAATGAATGTTCTTTGCCATTTTTAGATCATGCCTAACACAAGAGGAAGAAGAGCTCGCATACCCGAGAAACAACTTGCCCATGGAGAGCTTCGGGATGCTCTTACCTTGCTAGCTCAAGCCATGGCTAATCAAGCCAATCAAGGGGCCCAAGCCCCTCATGCTCCTACTCTGGCATCTTGGGTGAGGGACTTTATAAGGATGAACCCACCAGAGTTCTATGGATCTAAAGTGGATGAGGACCCTCAAGAATTTGTTGATGTGGTGTACAAAGTGTTGGCTATTATGGGTGTTAGGGCGGAGGACAAGGCGGAATTGACGGCATACCAACTCTAGGGGGTGGCCCAAATATGGTATACCCAATGCAAAGAGGAGAAGCGGAATAACAATGCGATCCTTTGGGAAGAGTTTAAGGTGGCGTTTCTCAACTAGTTCTTCCCTCTTGAGCTTTGGGATGCCAAAATGATGGAGTTCATGAATTTTAAGCAAGGATCTATTAGTGTGAGGAAGTATGCCCTCAAGTTCAACCAACTCTCAAAATATGCTCCACACTTGGTTGCTGACCCGAGGTCTAGAATGAATAAGTTTGTGATGGGTGTATCCAATTTGGTGAATGAGGAATGCCAGGCCGCTATGTTGATTAGTGACATGGATTTGTTCCACGTAATGACCTATGTCGAACAATTGGAAGGGGAAAAGTTGAGGAAGATGAGAAGTAGTGGGGCCAAGATGGCCCATTCTGATGGAAAGTTCCAAGGTCCCATGGGTGTCTGGTTTCATCAAGGTCAAGGGTCTTCTCATGCTCCAAATAGAAGGTTAGCCAATGACTACTGAAGGGCCCAAGGTGATGGTGGTGTGGTTCCTAATGCTATGTGTACAAAATGTGGTAGAGGCGACGGGTGACCCATGTTTGAGGGACACTAATGCTTGCTATAGTTGTGAAGAAGTAGGTCATATGAAGGTTGATTGTCCTCGGAATCAAAACAAGGGTAAATATGTCCATCCATAAGGTCGAGGTACTATTGCGGTTCCTTTGGGGAGAGGAGGCAAATAAGGTGGTGCCCCAAGGAACAAACGATTATATGCACTCCAAGGGAGAGAAGGGGTTGATGAGGTGCCCAATGTCATCATCGGTATGTTAAAAGTCTATTTTGATGTGTATGCATTGATAGACCCGGGTGCCACTATTTCTTTTGGTACTCTTTTTGTTGCCCAAAGCTTCATGTTGAGCTCGAATTATTGTGTGAGTCGTATGAGGTGTCTACTTTCATTAGTGCATCTGTTGTTGCTAGAAAGGTCTATAGGAATTGTCTCTTTTGCATTTTTCATAAAATTTTACCTGGTGACCTTGTCGAGTTAGATATGGTGGATTTTGATGTCATTCTTGGGATTGATTGGTTGCATGTATATTATGCCTCTATTGATCATAGAACCTGTAAGGTCAGATTTTAATTCCCAAATGAACCCATCCTTGAGTGGGAGAGTCATGATGTGGCGGTGAAGGGTAGGTTTATCTCTTGCATTAAATCCCAAAAGTTGATCTCTAGGGTGTGTCTCTATCATCTTGTAATAGTTAGGGATGTTGAGTCCAAGATCCTTCCTATAGAGTCAGTTCCGGTGGTTAATGAGTTTCTTGATGTCTTCCCTAATGACCTTCTTAGTGTTCCTCTCGAAAGGAAAATAGATTTTGGTATAGACCTCCTTCTCAATAATCAACCCATTCTTATTCCCCCTTACCATATGGCCCCGATAGAGTTGAAGAAATAATTGAGTGATTTGTTGGAAAAGTGTTTTATTAGGCCTAGCCAACCACCTTAGGGGTTCATCGGTGTTATTTGTGAAGAAAAAAGATGGGTCCCTAGGATATGCATTGACTACTAGCAACTTAATAGAGTCACCATCAAGAATAAGTATCCCCTACCAAGGATTGATGATCAATTTGACCAACTTCAAGGGTGTAACACTCCACATCTTACAATACTAGTACAATTCAAAGGAAACATGACATGATTTAGACAAATTGACGCTAAATTTTAAAAGTGCTTGAA
>JAPFFP010035904.1:0-15310 GCA_026153255.1 Solanum medicagineum | reverse complement strand
GAAGCAAAAGACACTAGATGATTTCTTCAAATCTACCGAAACATTAATCGCAAAGTTGTCCTATGCTGATGGGAACGAGGTAACAAGTACTCAGTGGAATGTGCTTTCTATGCTGGACACCATCGTCATAAAAATTGATTTGGTACATTGCTAGTATTGCTATGTGTACCAATGATTTTAAATAGCTGTCCAACTAATTTGTTTAGATTGCTATTGGAGCAAAAGACTGTAACGTAGAACCCTATATTGAGTTGCATTTTTGTTTTTCCTCAAACAGAAAGCCAAAGTTTTGTTCATTATTTGAATGAGCTATATACCTTGTTGTTCAGGTAAACAAACACATGTTTATGTCAGAACTGGACGAAATTACATGTATACTCATTTTCTATGTCATCAGTAATTTGTCTCTTCTTTTTTTGTGCTATTTCAGATAACTGTGGACATCGATCGATGTTACTCTAAGTCCAACTTTAGATACAATATTTGAAGTTCCATATGAATGAAGTTCAGGTATATATGATTGATGTTTAGTCTTTTTTTTGCGCGAAATTTTAGCTATTTTTTTTGAAGTTCATGTATATGTAGTTGATCGAATTCAGCTAAAATTGCTGAAGTCAGACAAAAATGACTATAAATGTAAGAGAAAGTGAGTGAAATCCAATCATTTTTGTCTAAATTTAAGGTAGAGATACATAACTTCACTCATGCAACTTCAGACATTGCATTTGAAGTTTAAAAGAGTTGCCGGGTGCACTATAGCTCCCGCTATGCTTATTTGAAATTTGTTGATTTTGAAAAGATAATGTATAACTGACTCGCATATGGTAAATAATATACTAGTTTGAAAGACCCTCACAACTCTTCTCATCCCGAGATGAATCTCCACCACTTGTGAAGTGATCACTTGTCCATCTCAATCTCCTTCCATTTCCATTTTCACCACGAAATGTAAGAGTTGTTGCTTCTGTTCCATTGCCACATGTGCGTTAGAGTGAAACGAGAATTCTAGGATGTTAAATACGTGAGGAAGTCTCCAGAGTTTTTCATTGCTGTATTAGGAATATTGGTTGTTAATGTTCTGAAAAATTCGAATCAATTCCAATGTTTCTTTCATGAAGAGGATTGACCCTCGTACCCTGAATTGTCGGGATTGAAACAATAAGAAGACAAATGTTGAAAAGGTTCAAAGTTCCAATGGGGCAAAGTAGGATCTTCTTTAACAAGATCCTATTAACCCGTGATGAGAATACCATATTTTCATTTGATTTTTGCTTCTATTTTGTGAAGGGATTCTGGGGTTATAAAGAGAGGTTGTTTGAAATGAAATCTATAAATATGGAAAAGGAGGATATTATGAGATGAAACTAAGAGAAAGGATATGAAAGAAGAAAGAAAACTCGTTCAAATCGATGTACAAGAATCATGGAAAGAATTTTTATTGTGATCATCTAGAAGAAAAAGTATTCCACGCAAGGAAAAAGATAAAGGTCAACTGCTACTAAAGAAAAGTCTAAATTCAAGAAGACATATGTGTCAGTACTTATAAAGCAAGATCCAAGGTCAAATGAAGAGGATCTTGAAATTCTCTTGGATTGTTTGAATAAGAGAACAATTGCTATTTTGGAAGGAAGCTATTGCGCTAATGGAAAGAGATGCTCAACTTTGAAGTTCAACTTTCAATATACCCCTTATATGCTAACGTGAAACGAGACTTGAAATACCTCCTTTAAATGTGTAGGAACTTGAAGAAAAAACATGAAATGACCACATGTTAGTCTCAAGCTGATCTTCATCAAAACATCGGCTCTTCATTTCAATTTTATCACCATTTTCAAAAGCTCAAATTTTAGTATAAACTCAGCCGAATTCGCACCAATCAAGCTCAAATTTCAACTACAACTTCGCAATCACATCATTACAGAACCTCAGTAATCAATTTGACCAACAATCATGAATTTTGGCAAACCCATTTTTTTTTGTTCTTCAAACTTTTTCATGATTTAACAATGGTAAATTTGAATTTCTCCATTGAGAATTGATTCAAAGCCTGTTAATGAAGTTACTACGTATGATAAATTTTACTGTGTTGTATAAGTCTTTCACTAGAGTTGAAAGAGTCTTGTCAGGTTGCGATATTTTTCGATTTAGTTGCTCTTTCTCTGGTATTTCCTAGTTTTTAGTCAAGTTGGAGTCTTTGCATATTTTGAAGTCTGTAAGCTATAAAAAGCAGAAACTTTCGGTCAATAAACTATGCTCTTCTAAAGAAATTTCTTTCATCTTCTCCGGTGCAACTCATGTTTCTAGTCAAGAAACCTCTCTTTTCTTACATTGTGGTACTGAGCTTGCGTGCAGTCTGTGACTGGGCAATAAAGATGTTGGAAATAGTGAGGGAGTGAAATACAAAGAGAAGAAAAGGAGTTATGGCAGCAAATAGTATGCCCTTTTGTTTATGTGTCCTAGGTTTTGATGAGTTTACAAACCATGGGACCTTGTGTAGGGACCAGATGAGCTTAGAAGCCAGCTGTAAAAGTTGATTGGTAGGTGAAACAGTTTGTGTATTGGCTGACCAATGAGAGTTGCTGATAAAGCACACTAAATTGACTGTATTAAAGAAGAAGAAGAATAAGAATAGAAAATTTTGAGAACTTGTACCTTAAAAATGTGAGGATGTTACAATATTTATAACCAACAAAAATCGTATGAACAAGTGCTAATGATACCTTATCACAAAATTCACGATCCTTTCAAAAATTACCGTCCTTTATAACACCCTTTAAAAGAATCACAACTTTTTAAAAAATTCACAATCTTTGAAAAAATTATAATCCTTCAAAAAAGTCACATCTCTTTAAAAAAATCACAATCCTGCAAAAAAAGTTATAATCCTTCTCTGTGAAAAGATTTATGCTTTTAATATAATATAATATAAATAATAATTTTTTTCTCTGTTCATTTTTACTTGTCCACCATTTCAAAAATATATTTTTATCTTTTACTTGTCTTTTTTAACATTTAAAGAAAAAATACTATTTTTTCATGTTTTACCTTTAACATTAATTACTTATTATCCAAATCATTTTTAAAGATCTAATACTAAACATTAATTAACAGAAATTAATGTGATAAAATAATCATATCAATTATTATTTTTCTTAATAAATATGCCTACTTCAAATGTGATAAGTAAAAATAAATGAGGGGAGTCAAAGTTTTTTTAATGCATTTCAAATTAATGATGATATTAAAATTAAAATTAAAATTGGATAAGAAAAAAATGAAACACATCATTTATTTCTCATTCTGAATATTCATATTGTGTATCTTTTTAATTTTCTATATTCCATTCCTCTCATGTGAATCTTGAATTAGTTTTTATTTAAAGGCAATTACAATTTTAATACGATAACATGTACAACCCTATGGTTTCTCTTAATTCTCAACAATGCTGGTTCACGTTTGGGTTTGTAGACTTATTAAAAAGTTATAAATAGAAGAATAATTTTATCTTATTACTCTCTAAATATAATATCTTGAAAATATATATAAAAATATTATAATTAAACAACAATAACACTCAGTGAAATCCCAAGTGAGGTCTGGGGAGGGTAAAATGTACGTAGAGAGGCTGTTTTCGGAAAAATCCTCGTCTCAAAAATCAAGCCCCATAAGCAGAAGATACTAGATATGAAAAAAAAGAGAAAAGAAAAGAGAAAAAAGGAAAATGACTAATAATGAAAAACAAATGATAGTATGTAAACACAATAAAAGTAACAAATATAAGATGAATAATGACAATGCAATATATAAAGACACCACTAATCCTACTAGCATACTATAACACAAGGCCAGACAACAACCTACTCAACTAGCCTATTAGCCTTTTATCCTAATACGTTGCATCCACTCCTTTCTATCTAAGGTCAAGTTCTCGGTGAGATAAAGTTTCGTCATATCTTTTCTGATCACCTCCCCTAGTACTTCTTCGGTCTACTTTTACCCTTCCGAGTAAACCCTAAATTCAACCTCTCGCACCTCCTAACAGGAGCATTGATACTTCTTCTCTACACATGTCCAAACCATCACAATCTCGCTTTCCTCATCTTGCCAGCCACAGGGGTCACCTCTAACTTCTTCTGAGTAATCTCATTCCTAATCTTATCACTCCTAATATGTCCACACATCCATCGTATTAACATCCTCATCTCCACAATCTGCATCTTCTGAACATATGAGTTTTTGGTCGGTCACCACTCCACCCTATAATTAACGATAAAAATAAATTAAAAATTATAATTGCAAAATTAGATAAATTAAGAACTAAGTATAAAATTATCTCTTATTTTTATAAATTAAATAAGTATTATTGAACATTTATTTTTAGTATTGTAAATAACTATTATTCCACACAGGGTATCTTTTTACTTCTCTACTTATTCAGTTTGGTTAATTAAAATTAACAAAATTAGAATTTGAGGAGGAAGTGATGTCTTCTGAGTTAGCACTACTTGCAAATTGAACCGGAGGAATAACATTTTTATATCTGAAAATCAAATATCCCAAAAAAAAAAAAGGCCCCTCATAAAAATCTCACTCTAGTTTAACTAATCCAAGGCATGTCTGCTTATTCCTTCACCAACCTGTGCGGCCAATTGCTTCTCAATTTGGCCTCAAAATTGAACCAAAAAATTCTATTCCTTTTTTTTTCCTGGGAAAATGGATTCGGGTGTGACAATCAGGCAAACACCGTAATGAAGTTTGCAAACGTAAATTACCTTGTTCTAATTCTAGATATTAATTGGGATGCCTCATGCCCAAATTATGACAGTTACTAGAAAAGATATAGGTCCAGATGGAATTTGTCAATTTAACCGGACTATAGATAATTCCAATACATTCGAGTACGCATCGAGCTTAGTGAATTTCAAGTTCAATTATATGTGCGCCCCTTAGACCAGATCGTTCAATCGTCCAATAAGTGAAAGGAATTATAAGAATGGTTTTGCAATAAGAGTTGACGGAGGAGCTGGGATATTTCATGCTAGTATAGTTGTACCAGGTCATTAGGAGTTTTCGTGTGGAGGAATGATTGGAGATTTGAGGGTTTTGAAGCGGTTGCTGCAACAGAGGTTTGATGTGAGATAGAAAGTGTTTGTGCCCTGAAGATCAGTTTTTATCATCTTCGTCGTCCAATAATGCGTGCACCACTGGAGTTCCTTCTGGAATTGGAAATATTAAACCGATTTCATCTCTGGCTATACCGCCCGGATATTTTAAAAGCATGAATACCTTGACGTCCACCACTGCCGCCTGGTACGTTTTCTCACTTCCTTCTTAAGATCTGCATTTTCCAATCATTAATTTTGAATTCTTATATTGTTACTGAATTAGTTACATTCGTTTAACAAGTTATAATACCATATAGAGAATATCTAGATTATCATTCGTATATAAGTTTGTTAAACTTCTTAATCTTTACACTATGATTAAGTGCCTGGGAACTGAAAAGGAGAGGTAAAAGAACAATACCTCATAGGTATCTGACCTAAGGTGTAAAATAATGAAATTGAAACCCTTCAACATCTAATCTTAGTTTCCAACTTAGACAAAAGCAAGAACATAATAGTACATATACACGAGTCAAATCACATAATTAGAAATATTTATATTTATAGGTGTCATAGTTAAATAAAAATGGTTTAATCAATAATTGTAGTAGTAACGGTGTACTGTAAAATGACAGAGTGTTAAATTTGAATATTTTCATAGTAGAAGCCAAAGAGTTTAGGTGTTTTTACCCTGAAGATCAATCCTCTAGTTCTTCATCATCCAATAATGCGTGCAGCAGTAGTGTTCAGCCTGGCGCACCCTCCTGGAAAAAATGTAGTTTGGTTTCATCCCTGGCTACACCTTCTGGTATGTTTTCCTATTTCCTTCTTAAGCTCTGTATTTTCCTACCATTAATTAAGAGAGTATTAGCTAAGGTCTTTAATAAGTGAAATTAGTTTCGCAATCTACTGTGCCTCGTATTTGGGGAATCCACATGTGGAGCAATAGCTTCAAAGGTGCACCAGAAGCAACCTAATTCTTGGAACGCTGCTGTTCTTGTTGCACCTATGTGCAAAGTATTTCTTTGGAAATGCTTCTTTATTCTTATTTATGTCTTTGATCTTGATAGAATGATGACTGGTTTGTGATATAGATTGCAGATAACATGGTTCCACCATGGTTGGTAGCACTAATTTTAATTGGTGCCGCAATAAGTTACTTTCCAACACAGAAGCTAATTCCTACACAGGATTTAGGAGAGTCGGCAGTCAGAGATGCAAAGAAGAAAGAACAAGTGTGTATCTCTTTGTTTTCTGTAATAAATAAGCTCAGAAAGGTAATAGGATTTAGGAGACCAGAGAAGTGATGGGTACAGAATATTAGAGGCTAATAGTGCTTATGTCAAGAATGGCACTGTTACCTATATCAATTGCATTAATTAGATGTACAGATACACCCTGCTCAATCTCTCATATAAAGATGTAACCTGCTTCTTCTCTGTGCAGACTGCCTATAATGCCATCTCTTACAACCATAGCCCCGTTTTTACAGACCGCTCTGAGTTGCTGAACGCGACAAAAGAGATAGACGGACTACTAGAAAAGGTGTGTCACGTGCTTCAACTTTTCTTTGAATTTCTATAAAAAATTCATCACCTTGTTAACAACTTAAAGGTTGATATGTGAATATTTTCCATTTATGGGAGTTGCTCCATGGTCTGATGTAGTTCCCTGTGCTTGTTTCTAATGAGGTTCCTGTTTGTTTCTTGATATTAAAAAGCTTCGACTTTTGGATTTTGTAATTTATTTTAGCAGGTGTATCATTCTTTTCTCTTGTAGGTGTAGGAAACACTTGTCCTCATTTAGCTTTAAAAGAGGCCAAGAACTGTCCATAACTGGAGGGTTAACAAAACTGCAGAACTTTTCTTTCTGCAAAAAAAGAAAGTACTTTGGATGGGAAGGGAAGGGATGGGTAATAAGAGCAAGAGTGTACTCATTGGAAAGTGAACTTGTTGTAATCCTTCCAAAAAGGATGTCATATGCCCCATTTTATCTCCTTTCTGAGCCCTTTATCTCATGATTCAGAATTACACTAAATCTCTTCACGAAGGAGGATCCTGGATCCACAAAACTCTTCCCACTATCACTTTGAGAACTGGTTAGTGTAGGAAAGTAATAACTTTGCTAGAATTTGATTCTTTCCTGAAAAAGATTTCCCCTAAAGCAATCTTCTCACTTGCAGGACTTAAACTTTGGCCGAGTGCGATGGGATGTGTTATGCAACAGAAAATTGCTTAGCAAGGTGAAAGACATGTTCCTTGGACTGGTTCTGCAGTCACTAATGTTAAAATGGGCGTGAATAGGAAGTTTAAATGAAGGTCATAGAAATGCAAATATTAAGATAAATATTAGAATCATTAGAAATAATCACATTTGACATGGTTGCAAGTAGCATATATAGAGGCCAACATAGGAGAAGTTTGCGTAGATGATGTGACCATGTCTTTTCTTGAGCTGATAATCCATTCTACTAACAATTTTGAGTCCAGTTCCTCTTGTAACTGTCTGACTTCATTTGTTACATACCATTCTAACTGTGAGAAATATGGGAAAAAATATATTATTGAATTGTGTATTTACATTTCTACATAAAGACCCTATTTATAGATACTACAATCTAATCCAAATCCAACTAGGAAACAACATACTATTCTTATTCCAATTCTAAATAGGACAATGTAATCCTATTTCTATTCTAACACCCCCCCCCCTTAAGCTGGTGCATACAAATCACAAGCACCTAGCTTGTTATATAATTACTACGAGGGCCAGTGAAGGACTTGGTGAAGATATCTGCAAGCTGATGACTTGATTTACAAACTTTGTAACAATCTCAATGTGTTTGATCCTTTCATGAAATACTGGATATGATGCAATATGAAGGGCCGCTTGATTATCACACACAAGTTCCATCTGATCAACTTCACCAAATTTTAGCTCCCTCAGTAACTGTTTGACCCAGATAAGCTTGCAAGTTGCTGTAGCCATTGCTTGATATTCTGCCTCTGCACTCAACTGAGCAACCACACTTTATTTCTTGCTCTTCCATGACTCCAAATTACCTCGTACTAATACACAATATCCGAATGTGGTCCGTCTATCAGAGGGTGATCCTTCCCAATCAACATCTGTATATCTTGTGATATGCTCATGTCCTCGATCTTCAAAGAGTAGTCCTTTTCCGGGCGCTAACTTTATATTATATTGCAGAATACGAACAATTGCATCCCAATGACTATCACAAGGGGAAGTCATAAACTGACTTATAACACTTACAGGGAATGAAATGTCAGGTCTAGTCATTGTGAGATAATTTAACTTTCCCACTAGTCGTCTATACCTTTCAGGATTACTGAGTGGCTCCCCCTGTCCTGGATGCAGTTTAACATTTGAATCCATAGGAGTGTCAATAGGTCTACGTCCCATCATCTCTGTCTCCTCAAGAATGTCTAAGGCATACTTGCGTTGAGAAATAACAATACTTGATCCAGACTGAGCAACCACAATACCTAGAAAATACTTTAATCTGCCAAGGTCTTTAGTTTGGAAATGCTTAAAGAAATGTTGCTTCAAACTAGTGATACCAAGTTCATTACTGCCAGTGATAACAATATCATCAACATAAACAACTAAATAAATACATAAATTTGCCGCAGAATGTCGATAAAAGAGAGAGTGATCAGCTTCACCGCGAGTCATGTTGAACTCCTGAATTACTGTGCTGAACTTTCCAAACCAGGCTCGAGGAGACTGTTTCAGACCATAGAGTGACTTGCGCAATCGGCATACAAGTGTACTAGACTCCTCCTGAGCAACAAAACCAGGTGGTTGCTCCATATAGACTTCTTTCACAAGATCACCGTGTGGAAAAGCATTCCTAACGTCCAACTGATGAAGAGGCCAATGACGAATGGTAGCCATAGATAGAAGAATAGGGACAGATGCCATTTTAGCCACGGGAACAAATGTATCACTAAACTCGAGCCCAAATATCTGAGTATATCCTTTGGCAACAAGGCAAGCCTTAAGACGATCAACCAGACCATCTATACCAACTTTTACTGCATACACCCAACGGCAACCAACAGTGGATTTACCTGTAGGCAGGGGGAGAAGTTCCCAAGTACCACTCATATGTAAAGCAAACATCTCATCAACCATATTCTACCTCCATCACAAATGAGAAAGTGCTTCACTTGTAGTCTTAGGAATGGAAATAGAGGACAAAGACGATACAAAAGCATAATAGGATGATGTGAGACGATGATAACTCAAGAAAGTATAATATGGGTTAACATTTCGAGTGGACCGTATACCGTTTTAAGTGCACTTGGTTGGCTAGGAGCAGGCAAGTCCGCGGTAGGAGCAGGGTCTGGCGCATGACATGAATCATCTGGAACTAGTGCCGGATGTGGACGATGATGATAAGTCAAGAGAGGTGGAGGTTTGGTGGGTTTTTTTTAGTGGTGACACTACAATTCGAGATTCCTCAAAAGTCGGTACAAGTAGGACCTGAGATAGAGGTAAGACTTCAGAGATATCAGGATGATCAGATGATGTATAGTAAGGTTGAGATTCAAAGAATGTGACATCAGCGAACATAAGATATCGATTAAGGTCAGGAGAATAACAACGATATCCTTTTTGAACTCGAGAGTAACCAAGAAAGACACATTTGAGAGCACGAGGGGCTAATTTATCTTTTCCAAGAGCTAAGTTATGAATCAAGCATGTGCTCCCAAAGACACGAGGAGGTATAGAATGGATATGTGACAAAGAAAATAGTATGGAATGTGGAACCTGATTCTGAATAGAAGATGAGGGCATCCTATTAATTAAATAACAAGATACAAGGACAACATCGCCTTAAAAACGCAGCGGAACATGGGACTTAATGAGAAGAGTGCGAGTAGTTTCAATAAGATGCCTATTCTTTCGTTCTGCTACACCATTCTGCTGAGGGGTGTACAAACAAGATGCTTGATGAATAATTCCTTGGTGAGTCACAAACTCCTGAAATTGAGAGGACATGTATTCTAACGCGTTATCACTACGAAAAGTACGAATGGAAACACCAAATTGGTTTTGTATTTCAGGAAAAAACTTTTAATTATAGAAAATAAATCCAAAGGATCTTTCATTAAGAAAACCTAAGTACATCTTGAATAGTCATCAATGAAACTAACAAAATAACGAAATCCTAAGGTTGAACTGACTCGACTAGGACCCCAAATATAAGAATGAACTAAAGAAAAAATAGACATGAAACGACCCTCAGTACTACGTGAAAATGTAGCACAAGTGTGTTTCCCAAGTTGAAACGACTCACAATCTAGTGAGGATAAACTAGACAAACTAGACACCATCTTTTGCAGTTTATATAGACTAGGATGTCCCAAACATTTATGAATTAGGTCTGGAGTATCAGTGATGGAGCATGCTGTGAAGGAATTTAAAGAGGTCGAATAGTAAAGGCCTTGTGATTCATGTCCTCTGCCAATCATCTGTCCCGTGCTGTGGTCCTACATAAGGAAAAAATCATCAAAAAAATAAATGCCACAATGTAAGTCCTGCGTCAAACGACTAACAGATGCCAAATTAAAAGGAGAACCAGGAACATAAAGAACAAAATCTAAGGTGACAGAAGTAAAGGTTGGGCTTTTCCAATCCCTTTTGGTTTTGTCTGGTTCCCTTTGGCCAAAGTAATAGCAGGAAAGGATTGTGAGTAAAAAATATCAGACAAAAGTGTTTTGTTACCAGAAATATGATCAGAAGCATCTGAGTTCATAACCCATGATCTAAGAGTACTAGACTGTGAAACACAGGCAAAAGAATTGCCCGCAACAAGAACAGTAGGTTGAGAAGCCGATGCTGCTTGTGGAGATAGTTGCTTACTTGCTCGATACTGAAGGAACTCATCATATTCAGCTTGGGTCAGGTGGAGCAACAGAAACATTAAACTGAGCAACAATTTGCTTATTTGCTCGATTTCAAAGGGATTCGTTATATTCCTTTATAACAATAAGATCATAACTGAGCGGTGGACCATGCAAAGTATAACATATGTCACGAGTGTGTCCAGACTTGTGACAATTACTAGATTTAGAGCGAGCTCTTCCAGAACGGCCTCCTCCTCATCGGTTCTCCATAGTAGATGTTCGTTTATCAATAGTTTGAGATGCGGCCTCCTCCTCGTCGGTTCTCCATAGTAGATGTTCGTTTATTAATAGTTTGAGATGCAAGAATAGAGGAGTCAATGGTGGGTGATGAAACTAATTTATGACTGGGCGGTGCAGCAAGACGAAGTAAACGAGAGAATAATTCATCCATTGTAGGGATGGTAGGACTAGCTAAGATCTGGTCACACACAGAATCTTGATCAGTAGAAAGTCCAGCAAGTGTAAGGACTAAAAACAATGTCTGTCTGTGCTCTTTTTGTGTTGTGACGTTCGTAGTGACTGACATCAACATTTCAAATTCCTCCATGACTGCCTGCACTTGTCCCAAGTATATAGACATATCGGATTCATGTTTCATTAAGTTGGTCATTCTAGATACCACATTATAAAATCGAGACATGTCATTAGGATATAAAGCACGAGCCTTTTCCCAAAGTGAAAAACATGCCTGGAATGGGCGAAACAAGGGCATCAACTTGGAATCAATAGAACGCCATAGGAGACTACACAATTGAGCGTCAACCCTCTCTCATTGTGCTTTGGCCGTTGTAGATTCCTTAGTAGCCTTTTTCTTTTCATCTACCACATAAGCATTGGTTGTTAAGTGGTCATGAACACCTTGACCTTTGCACAATAATTCAACCGAGGAAGCCCATACTAAGTAGTTGGAACTATTCATTAATGATTCTGAAGTAATCATAGGATTAGAACTTCCTATTCCTGTACTTTTGGAGCCAAACATATCAATACCAAAGGACGTCTTTAAAATCAAACTTTAGTAGTCACCGAAAATCAGTCAAAAATTAAAAAACATATGTGGTCTATCTCAAAAATCTGCAAATAAAGATGGCCGGAAACAGCCTGGAGACTAGACAGGTTGCCAAACCCTAATCCGACGATGGAATTTGGATAAAAAGGTTGGGGTATGGTCGGAATCACTACACGACCCCGGCAGAAGAAAAAGATCGAAAAAGGGTCACTGGAGAGCCCACACGCTCCGATGCGTGAAGTAACTCTCGCCGGAAAATAGCCGCTTCCGGCGGCGCGTGAGGGGAAGTATTCCGGTGGTTCTGGCTGGGTTGTGGTCGCCCGGGCTACCCGAGCCTAGTGATGGTGTTGGTTTTCGCAGAACACCCACAGAAACGAAGAGGACACCAACCAGCCACCGGAACTGTAACAATGACACTACTTTTCTTTTTTTTTTCCTCACGAATGCTTTGATACCATGTGACAAATATGGGGAAAATACATTATTGAATTGTGTATTTACACAGCTACATAAAAACCCTATTTATAGATACTACAACCTAATCCAAATCCAACTACGAAACAATATACTATTCCTATTCCAATTCTAAATAGGACTATGTAATCCTATTTCTATTCTAACACTAACCAATATCAAGAGCTAAAGATTTTCCATAAGCCACCTTCATGAAGCCATTCTCATATCTGATCATACCTTCTCCATTAGCAGCTGATATTAGTAGTCAACTGAAGTTGTTTTAGATCTGGCTTATGAAGGAGAGGAGGACAACTGTTAGCTTTTGTGGTTTTATGTTACTTTTGGAAGTTGAAATTAACAATCCTTAGAAAATGAAAATATTGATTCCCACATCAACAATTACTTGAAGAAATAGTCTCTCTTTGAGAATGAGATCCAGAAATACCCCTGCTCTGGGTTTTGAATCGAAGGTCTGATCAACTTCATTACTGTTCCTCATTACAAGAGAACCCAAATTAAACAATAGTCTGATTTATCAAGGAAAAAAAGACAGAGAGAAATCACCTGAAAGGAAACTTCATAGCCAATTTAGAGTTGCAATTTACTAGATGAGGTTTGGGACAAATAACTTGAGAAATAGAATTAGTGCCAGAATGCATAGTCCAAAATCAATGTGCCAGAAAACTGATACAATGTGAAGGGTGTGAACCATGTAAGCTTAAGTTTAGAGCAGCTGAAGATGTTATAGATTTGGCTGATAAAGGAGCTTCGAGCCTTCGACCATGTCTTAAACTGGAGGAGAGCTGTTAGAGTTTGTCTTCTGCTTAATTAGTGAAGTCTGATGTTACTTTGTAAATGTGAAGCACAATCTTACCACTGTTCATTAATGAAATTCCTAATGTTTATAGATCAAAAGAAGTATCAATTCGTACCAACATAAGAGGTAGAAAGTTCCCATTAATAGTAAGCTGAGAGTATCAGGGAGGTGAACCTATAAGTTAAATGAAATAATCTTTCTTTTAGGATGGAAACTTGTTTGAACAGTGAAATGAGGGCCAGTTAATATTGGCCATATGAATGACCTTAATTATCCACAAGCTTGTGAAGCATAGAGTATGACTGAGCTTCTTTGAACATGGTTGTTGTTACCCTCATAGAATCTTTATCTCTCGACTGAGGAGTGCTAAAAAGTAAATAGAAAACATGTGTGTTTCATGCCAGAAAATTGTGTGTCCTGCATAGATAAAAGTGTAACATATTATCTGTGTAAAGCTAACATATTATATGTGTGAAGATGCTAGTTCACCATGTAAATATTTTCTTATTCTTCTCGACACTCTACTGGAACAGTGCTATTCTTGTTGCACGTATGTGCAAAGTATATCTCTGGAAATGCTTCGTAATTCTTACTGATGCATTTGTTTTATATAGACTGATGCTCTTTTGTCATGTAGATTGCAGATAACATGGGTCAACCATTTTTAATAACACGAATTTTGTTGGCGTCACAAAGTTTCTTCCTACACCCCATCCAATTCCTCACATACGATGTAACCTATTTCTTCTGTATGCAGACTTCCTATCATGTCTTCGCTTACAAACATAAATCCCGTCTACAGACCACCCTGGAGGAGTTACTAAATGCCGCAAAAGAGATGGAGGAACTACTAGATAAGGTGTGTCATGTGTTTCAACTAATCTTTGAATTTGTGTAAATATTCATCACCGTGTTAATTTCTTTAGAAAAAAATTTATCAGATTTTTATTATAAACAAACTGTCCAAGACATAGGAGGAAAGCCTTCATGTACCTCCTTAGTATGGAACATTCTCCATACCATGAAGCATGTAGGATTTCTAGTAATTCACAAAATTTGGCATCTAAGGATGCTAAATCTCTAAATACAAGAGGTATATCAAAATTCAAAAGTGTAGTTCCTACACATGTTTCTATCAATGTAAAATGATCATTTCTTAAGATACTTTTTCGGGAAAGAAAGATATAATTTATTATCGAGAGTCATAGATCTAGTCTTTAGTGAATTGCATTCCCCGGTTGGCAAGATCATCCCTAAAACAGTGAGAAGCATTCCATCTTATGACCTGACATAGTGAAATCTTTATTCTCCTTGTAGAGCTACATATGTTCCAGGATGACTTAAGTATATAATCCATTCTAGCTACTAACAATTTTGAGTAAAGGTTGTGTTTGGCATGAAGGAAAATGTTTTTCTAAAAAACAAGTTGGTTTCTAACTTATTTTCTCATGTTTGGTTGGAGAGCGGAAATTTTTTTATAATTGTTTGGTTAGTGAATGAAAATATTATTTTTTGAAAATATCTTTTATTTTTGCTAGAGTGTAGAAAACAAATATATTTTTTAAAAAGGTAGTTTCTAACATGAAAATCAACTTCAATTTAGGACCCGACATTGACATCTAATGCGAGACTCAACTCAAATTCTAACCCAAGATTCAACTTTCAAATTTAGACTTGGCCTAGGCTTTTGAACCGAAATTCCAGCATACCCGACTCTAGACCTAATTTTCAAATAATTTGATTTTCTAAAAAGTAATTTTTAAAATTTTCCGAGGGGTGGGTTGTGTGGGTAGGGGATGATGGGTGGGGCTGTTCGGAGGTAGGGATTGAGTAAAAAGAATAATTTTTTTAAAAATTTAAAATATTTTTCAAAAATAAATTTTAAATTTTTATGTGTGTGTTGGGGGAGGGGGTCCCGGCGGGCGGGGGGTTGAGTAAAATGATAAATTTTAAATTTTTTTATTTTTTTTGTGGGTGTGGGTGT
>JAPFFP010035893.1:0-15310 GCA_026153255.1 Solanum medicagineum | reverse complement strand
GCACAAGAGGTTCGTACATTAACAAGTTAGGCCAATATTAACTAGAACTAGTCAAGATACAGAAAAGAAAGGGTGAACAGGAAAGTTGATATCAACACACAATGCAGATTCTTATCACTCAGCAGTAAAACTACAACATTAATTCCTCAAAAACAAGAATACCCCAACAGGATACAACCATCTAGCATTGCTACAAAACCTCGATATTCAAATGAAAATATCAAAACGGACGAACAAGGAACCCAAACAAACACACTTTCTCGACAGGAATTGAGTGAAGGAACTGAGGATATTACCAGTTCTGTAGCAGGAACTGGGACGAAGAGCCTGAGTGAAAACACTTACACCGCTACGAATCGAGTTTCCTACACTAACTCGAGACGAGGAACTCCCAGCTTCAGAGCAACAGAACTCCCAGCTCCAAGAAATCTCGAAATTGAACCAGAATTGCTAAAATTCCTTGGTCTCAATGTTCCTTTCTTTCCAAATCGTACCACACCCTTCATGGGTGAGACCTTCAAGTAAACCCAATCATCAATATTAAACTTAAGATCTCTTCTCCTCATATCGGAATAAGACTTTTTTCTACTTTGAGTTGTCTTCAATCTCTCCCTTATCAACCTCACCTTCTCCAAAGCTTCCATAACCAAATCCAGGTTTAACAAAGCCATCTCTCCCACATCAAACTACCCAACCGGTCGAGGATCTATAATGCCTGCCATATAAAGCTTCAAAGAGAGCCATGCCAATACTAGAGCGGTAGCTATTGTTGTAAGCAAACTCAATAAGTGGAAGATGTTCATCCCAACTACCCTTAAATTCCAAAACACATGACCTAAGCATATCCTCAAGAGTTTGGATAGTTCTTTCGGCTATGCCATCCGTTTGAGGATGAAAAGCGGTGCTAAGCTTGACCTTGGTACCAAGACCCCTTTGGAAGGACCTCCAAAAATGAGAAGTGAATTGAGCACCATGATAAAAAATGATAGACAAAGGTACCCCATGCAATCTAACCAACTCATGAATATACAATTTGGCATAATCTTTGGCACCATAAGTCGTTTTGATCAGTAGAAAGTGAGCCAACTTTATCATTCTATCCACAATAACCCAAGTAGAATCAATGTGTTTCCTAGTCTTAGGCAACCCATCCATAAAATCCATGTTTGTCTCTTCCCGCTTCCAAGTAGGAATTTCTATGTCTTGGGCTAGGTCACCCGGCCTTTGATGTTCAACTCTCACTTGTTGACAATTGTAATAACTGGCTAAAAAATTTGCAATATCCCTCTTCATACCACCGCGCTAATAAATCTCTTTCAAGTCTCTATACATCTATATGGAACTGAGGTGAATATACATCTATATGGAACTGAGGTGAATAAATAGGATGAATTATGAGCCTCTTTCAAAATCAACTCCCTCAAGTCTTCAACATTAGGCACGCACAACCTACCTTGGTACCAAAGGGCGCCATCTCCCCCTTGGGAGAAAACCTCCACTTTACCACCCTTCACCAAGGCCTTCAACTCTAGCAAGGCAGAGTCAAGGTCTTGTTTCGATTTGACTTCCTCAATCAAAGAAGATTTGGAACCATCAACTACTATTAGACCACCATTTTCAACTTCCTTCAACTTAACCCCCTACCTAGCCAACTGGTGAACTTCTCTAGCCACCTGTTTGTTGCCAACCTCAATATGAGCTAGACTACCCATGGACACTCTACTAAGAGCATCGGCCACAACATTAGCTTTGCCGAAATGATAGTGCACATTCATATCATAATACTTAAGGAGTTTAACCACCTTTTTTGTCTCAAGTTAAGATCTTTTTGTGTGAACACATATTGGAGGCTCTTGTGGTTGGTGAACACATCAACATGAACCACATACAAATAGTGACACCAATTTTTCAAAGCAATCACCACGACCACCAATTCAACATCAAGGGTGGGATTATTTCGCTCATGCACCTTAAGTTACCTAGATGCATATTCTATAACCTTGCCATTTTGCATCAAAATACAATCCAAACCAATCCTTGAGGCATCACAATAAACCATGAAACCTTCTAGCCCTTTCGATAAAGCCAAAATAGGAGCAGAGAAAAGCTTTTCCTTCAAAGTTTGAAAAATCTCTTCACATTGATCGGTCCAAACAAATTTTTCTTTCCTTTGGGCCAGCTTTGTCATAGGGGAAGCAATAGAAGAGAAACCATTCACTAACCTCTGTTAGTAACCCGCCAAACCTAAGAAACTCCTAATATCTGTTGGATTCAAAGATCTAGGCCAATTTCTTATCACCTCCATCTTCTAAGGATCCACCTTAATGCCATCACCCAACACCACATGCCTAGAAAAACAACCTCTTTCAACCAAAATTCACACTTTCATATTTAGCGAACAACCTCTCATTCCTCAAGATTTGCAACACCACCCTCAAGTGATTCACATATTCTTCCTCACTCTGGGAAAAAATCAATATGTCATCAATAAAGACTACGACAAACATATCAAGGTAGGGTTTAAAGACCCTACCATGAGATCCATAAATATAACCGGTGCTTTAGTCAACCCAAAAGACATTACCACAAATTCAAAATGCCCATACCTAGTCCGAAAAGCCATCTTGGGAATATCGTACTCCTTACCTTCACTTGGTGGTATCTTAACCAATGACCAATCTTAAAAAAGTGACTAGACCCTTGTAGTTGATCAAAAAGGTCATCAATCCTTGGTAGAGGGTACTTGTTCTTTATGGTAACCCTATTAAGTTACCAATAATCAATGCACATTCTAAGGGAGCCATCCTTTTTCTTTACAAACAACACCGGTGCACCCCAAGATGACTTGATAGACCTTATGAAACCTTTCTCCAACAAATCCCTCAATTGATCCTTCAACTCCGCCGGGGCCATATGGTAAGGGGGAATGGAAATGGGTTGTGTATCGGGAATGAGGTCTATACCAAAGTCTATTTCCCTTTTGGGAGGAAAATCGGGAAATACATCAAGAAACTCATTGACCACCGGAATCAACTCAATAGGAAGGACTTTAGACTTAACATCTCTAACCCTTATAAGATGGTAAATGCAACCCTTAGAAATCAACTTTTGGACTTTAAGATAGGAAATGAATCTACCTTTCACCAATCACATTACGACTTTCCAACTCAAGGATGGGCTCATTAGGGAATTGGAACCTAACTTTGCGGGTTCTATAATCAATGGAAGCATGATATGCATGTAACCAATCCATCCCAAGAATAGATCAAAATCCACCATGTCAAGTTCAAGAAAATTACAAGGCAAGACTTTATGCAATATGGACATGGGGACAATCTCTATAGACTCTTTTAGCAATAATGTACTCACCAATGGGGGTAGACACTTCTTATGGTTTAAACAACAATTTGGGACAAACATGAAGCTTATTGGCAACAAAAGGACAAATGAAAGAAAGAGTGGCACTAGAATCTATCAAAGCATACACATCATAATAAAAAACCTTTAACATACTGGTAACAACATCGGGCACCTCATCTACTCCTTGTCTTCCTTGGAGAGCATAGAACCTATTTTTCCTTGGAGCACCCCCTTGTTGGCCTCGCTTTTCCCTTTGACCCACATTAGCACCTTGGCCTTGAGGATGACCGTCTTTACCCTTGTTTTAAGCATGAGGACAATCAATAACCTTGTTACCCATCTCACCATAACCAAAGTAAGCATTACAATTATTCAAACAAGGACCACCATGGTTTCTCCCATACTTTTGGCACTTAGGATGGGTCATCCCACCATTGCCATCTTGAAACCTTGGGTTAGACACCTCATCATTAGCAAACCTCTTGTTAGGAGAAATGGAGGACCCTTGACCTTGGAACTTGAGACCTTGATGAAACCGGACACCCTTAGAACCTTGGAAGCCACCTCAAACCGAGCCCTCTTGGACTCCCACTTCTTCTCTTCCTAAGCTTCTGCCTCTCAAGTTGTTCGACATATGTCATGAGCCAAGACAAGTCCATATTACTCACTAACATGGCGGTATGACACTCTTCATTGATCAAGTATGACACAAACTTATTCATCCTTGATCTTGGATTGGCTACCAAATAAGGAGCATACTTGGAAAACTTGTGAATTTGAGGACGTACTCCCTCATACTCATGGAACCTGGCCTAAGATTCATGAACCTCCATCATTTTGGCCTCTCTCAACTCAATAGGGAAGAATCGGTTGGGGAAACCAACTTTGAACTTCCCTAGAGGAATAACATCATCAATTCTCCTCTCCAATCTCCATTTAGAAAACCAAATTTAGGCCTCACCTTTGAGTTGGTAGGCTGCTAATTCTTCCTTATCCTCCGAATTTACCACCATGATAGATAACACCTTATACACCTCATCGATGAACTCTTGGGGATCTTCCCCTACCTTGGACCCATGAAACTTTGGAGGGTTGATTCTTGTGCAATCCCTCACCCTTGAGGCCTGAGTAGGAGCATGAGAGCTTGGGACCCTTAGTTCATTTGGTTGGTCATAGCATGGGACAACATAGTGATGGCATTCCGAAACTCATCATGGGCTACCCCTCTATCTCGAGGAGCTTGAGGAGTGGGAGGGCTGCTTGCTCTTCGAGTGTACGGGCTTTCTTTAGTCTTCCTCTTGGTAGCGACATGATCTAGAAGAGCAAAGACCATTCATTAGAGGGAAAAGCCTTATCTTTACATTTAAAGCATGTTGTAGCTCATGAAGAAGTGAAACATTTCCTAGAACGCCTCATTGCCTCCCATTCATAATTGTGGTGGGCTTCACAACCATAAATAAGTCTCTAATCGACGCGGTGTGTTGGATTTTCGAGGACCATTAACAACCTAGTGCTTTGATACCAAGCTTGTCACAACCCAAGCCTATGGCTCAGATGTGACACGGCGAGTGGGAAGTCCGAAGACATCCCAAACAAGCTTATTAGCATATCTTATACATATCCTTGGTTGCGAAAATGACAATAAAAATCAACAAGTGTCAACTGTGAAAAGAGAAGCGGGGCTAAGGGAAGTCTTTCATAAACATAGGAACACCAAAAGAGTCAAACACATTAGCATATACAAAGTTAGTATCCAACAACACCTCTACTTTAGAATGGAGTGGAGGTCAAGACACTTCCGGGGCTCACCCTCATAATAATAACTATCCAACATAAGGAACAAGTCTCAACATAGGATGAATAAAAGTAGATATTTTCCTTGGAGTTAAGGACTCACTAAAAGCTTTCTTGTATGAAATGACTCCAAAAAGTGCCCGAAAATATGCCTCGGAAGTGCTTGAAATCATAATTTTCATATATCTCAAAATCTATGCGTGATATCAAAAATCCGACTTCATATTCTTGTTTAGGGGGTCCAATTGAGTGGGTAATAGGTCTAATGCCGATTTAAGAGTAACCATAGAATAATTTGGAAATCGCAAAAATGCGATTTCCAAAGACGATCCGCTCCCCTGGCACGCTTTTGTGTATTTTTGTGGTCAGTTTTCTACTCAGTCCAAGACTTTTGGATCTTAGGAATAAGTGTTCCCATGCGTGAAAATGTCTATACTTAGCCTTATTTCACCCTCATATCATTCAAGACATTGCCAAATACACTTCCAAACACTTAGAAAATATTTCACCTCCTAAATTCAAGTCTCAAACTCATCCAGATTCTAAGTATCTCAATCATACTTCAAGTCTCCATCTCCAATCTTCATCAAGTTTATCTCCAGAGCTAAGGTATGTGGGTTTGTTTCATGGGCTCCTTTCACCCATGATACCCAAGCTCTCTTTTACTCAAAACTGTCTGATTTAAAGTTGATTCATTCTTGGATCTTATCTATTATGAATTTCACTGCACACTATGTCGGGGTTTATGAAATTGTGATTGTTTTAGCATGTTTTGAGCTATGAAACCAAAATCTATTAAGAGATTTGATGAAGGATTTTGATGGATATTGCTTGAGGGTGTTACCAAGTATCTATTGATGGTTTTACATTAAATTTTCTAGCATGATTTTACTCTTGATTTGCATGGTTTTACACTAGCCCTATACACCCACTAAGTATTTGATAAAATGTCCGAATTATGATTTCTTGAGAAATTGAATATCTAATGCATTTCTTATGAGTTGAATGACTTTTTGATGATGAAAAAAATGTATGTATATGATGATGATGAATGGAATGTATGTATATGATGATGATGGAAGGAATGCATGTTTATTACCTCTATAGTGTTGGGGATAACCAAGCCTCACTCGGGAGGTTGTAGGCCCGGGTAACCTTGTTGAGGGGTTTGTACCTCGATCGCCTAGCTCGGGAGGTGGTAGGCCTATGCAACCATGTTGGGGGTTTGTACCCATCAACCATGTTGGGGGTTTGTACCCATCAACCTTGTTGGGGGGTTTGTACTCCATCAACCTCATGAAGGGGTTTATACCTCATGCGCCTCTCCATGGTGGTGGTAGGCCTTGGATTGCACTTAGAATAGTCACTCCTTACACTTGTATTATGATCTACATAAACATGATTTTACTTCAAGCATCAATCATACATGCCATATTGCTATAAGCTTTTCCATTGCCTATGTTATGCATTTGGTGCTAATCACTTGTTGCATTGCATCCTAGATATTTAGTACATTCAAACATACTAACTCATACTCTATGCCTACATGATGTGACCATATAGGAACTGGAGCACCGCTTGATCATCCTCCTCCTCCACGTGGCTAGTACGATTATTTTTCAAGCTTGTTGGTGAGTCCTCCATTCCAAGGACATTACTTATGATCTCTTGCTATGTACTAAGACTATCTTTCTTTTATTTTATGTATTGACTATGAGGGTGAGCCCAGTTGCATGTCATGGGACCCGCTCTTATCTATGTAGTAGAGGTGTTGTTAGACATGTTATGTATCTATCCTATGAGCCTTGACTCTCTTGTTCTTGATGTCTATGATATGAAAGTGTTCCCTTAGCCCTGATTGTCCAACTTTACTATCTCTTGTTGTGCTTTATTGCTTCCACGACCAAGGATATGTAATGATATGTTAAGAGGCTTGTTTGGTATCCCTTCAGATTCCCATGCGCCATGTCACATCTAGGCCCTAGGCTTGAGTCATGACATTGGAGAACCGAACTATCCACCTGGAGAAGGATGATCAAAAGGAGCTCCGATCCCCACATGGTGATATCATGTAGACATAAAGTAAGTCTTAGTACGTCTGAATGTACTAAGTATGCAGGGTGCAATGCAACAAAAACATAAGCCATTATATTCAAAATGCATAATCATAATCAATGGATATACATAATCTCAATGTGACATGCATGATCAATGCTCACAATAGAACATGCTTGTAAAACATTTAACTTTCATAATATATCATGCATATATGGGAGAAGACCTTAATCGACATAGACCAAGTAGCTACAACATGGAATCCAAGGCATGACACCCCCGCGGTACATGTGACCAGGCATGACACCCCCTGGCGAAGTGTGATCACAAGGAAAACCAAACATGATAACATGAACTAGATGGATCCACTAGTATAGAAAGGGTATAAAATCCTATGGTGGCACATAGTTTAGAGACTAAAGACTTTATATAAGGACCCCTTGAGTCGAGCCCCTATCTTAAGCCTCAATTGGTGCTAAGTCTAATCCCACGAAATACTTGAAATAATCATACTTTAATACTAACATGAGTATCTTGTAAGAGACATGATAAAATGACATGACTAGCTCATCAACATTCTTGACCTCTACTAGTGAGCCTAACTTGAACATGTGAATAAATAATAATCATACATGATCCCTTGCCTTGACATGAATGACTCACAAGAGGTTAAAATCTTGAAATAGGGATCAACTTGATACTTGTAAAATCATAGATACTTTTTAAGAATTCAATACATGCTTAAAAGCCCTTAATCATCATGAAATCACTTGACTTGTAAATCTTGTAATAGTTCATCAACCACTTGAGAATTCTTGTCATGTAATTTTATCAAACACATGGTAAGTTCATGATACTTGTTCAAATTCATGCAACTCAAAAGTAAAATAAGAAGAGTAAACTCAATTCAAATAAGCCCACCAATATTGTAGTAAAACCCTCATTTAGGGTATCTTGAAGTCCATCACAAAAGCTCATAATAGTTCATAGTTTCATAGCTCAAATCATGCATAGTCACAATAGACAAAACCAATTCATGGAATAACTTAGAATAGATAATCATGCATAGTCAATCAATACTTAATAAAACCCCAACATAATTTATGTTCATATTTCATAATAAAAGCTACTCATAAGTAATACAACTTGAAATCATATAATTTTCATAAAATAGAGAAGGTTGGTCCATGGGTGAAAAAACCCATGGATGAAGAACGACATACCTTAAACTTTGATTTTTCTTGAAATGAACTTGAAGGAGACTTGAAGATTGAGATGAGTTCTTGACTTCCAAAATTGAGCTTGAAATCCTTGAGTTTGAATGAGAGATTTGATAAAGTGTTGGAGAGGTTTTAGAGAGGATCTTATGAGTTATAGAGTTGAAAAATGACTAAGTATAGAAGATTTCACGTTTAAATGGACATGGGGCTATTACCCCAATGCCCGTAGACGAAATAAGAAAACTAGGGAATACTTACACTAGTCCGCGTCCAGTCTGCGACGTGGACCAAACACAGAGGGACTATTTACACTAGTCCGTGCCCTAGGCGCGTCGCGGCCCAAGAGCGGATAGCCACTGGAATTCAAAAATTAGCAAAAATTATTTTTTGCTACGAGTCTTCTAAGATCTGGGTTATACCTATTTCCCATTCAATATTGTCCCCTAATCAATAATATAAAGTCGATTTTCGAAATCATGCACGGATTTTGAAATATATGAAAATTATGATTATGGGGCATTCTGAATCACATGAGGGGTGTTTCACTCACGAGCTACAAAAAATGTAGCAAGGGGTGAGCACCAAACAACTGAGTACTCAGTAAATGGAACTAATCTAGAGTAAATTAATGAAGCACACAAGTACTCCTTAACTCCCAATCACAAACCGTCGAACTATAACCCTATACTTAAAAAAATCCCAACATAATAATCCGTATATAAAACAATATATTATAGAATAATATCTCAGAATATACAACTGAATTCCAGAGTCAAGTGGTACAATAGTTTATCAATATTATAAGCATTTACGGTATCCACATAATCCACTCTTCATATTATACAAGGCTCAGTTTATCAAGATATATCACAATCTTTCAATAGTTCAATCTTAACATATACAAATTCCAAAGCATTCACAGTCTCACACGTAATATATATAACAATATCAAAGAAGGAATCATATGAGATGAAGTGAATGTAATGAAATGTAAACAGTGTGATGCAATGTCAAGTAATGTGATGCATATCTGTCCTACAATACACATCCACGGATAACCTCAGACCAGAACCTATGGGGGCCACATATGGACCATGTATCTACTGGAACCATTTTCCTTCGGCATTTACTTCCATATCTAGCGGAAAGTATTTCCCTTCCGGCTTTTCATTTCTTTTATTTTTCTAATTGAAACTATTTCCCTTTGGCTTTTTATCACAAATAGAACATCAAACACATAAATATCATCAAATAACAAGTATCACATTCATAATTATGAATGCAAACAAGATGTCCGCATAGTTCTTTTATTGACAATTCATCAATTGTTTCATTATCTTTCAACATTTGAATCATCATTAACACGTTATATAATAATCAAAATATAACATAGTTTAACTATTTCAATTACCATTAGTCATCATAAGGTTAAGACAATTCATCATTTGAGTTCTTACTTCACAAGCAATTAGTTCATAATTTCCAATGGTATCTCATTATACTCATTTAGCTCAACATTTTACGTAAGATATTCAATAGATAATTACATGTAATAAAATTTAAAGTTCAACAATTAGAATATCATAAACACTTTCACATTATCAGCAACGACATCACAAGCTCATTGCACTATATAAACTTAAAAGTCTAAGTCAACTATGATGGACATTATCTCATAATTCAAGTCGTACGTGTTGTCAATTCCAGCTTCCCATTACCCAAATCATATCCAGTATAACATTTCACTAATCCACAAGTTTCACATTGAAACAGAATACTAAGTTAAAGTCAACTCACAAGGGTTACAGGCCACCCACTTCAATCAATAGTCAAATCAATCAAAAACTAGATAATTCACAAGTTCACAAGTATTTACAATCCTACAATTATTTTACAAGTCAAGGATTCTTAACATTTACAATTATCCAATCCAAAATCTCATGATCAAAGCCTATAATAGTATGATTCTATCCCATTTCATGCCACAAATTACCCAAACCCACATACATAGGATAATACAAGATTCAATCATACTTAAAAGGTTTGAAATCCATTTACCTTAATCGAAGTCCCAATCAACTCAAATCCAAACCTTTGTCCCTTCTACGATACTCTAAAATACCACAATCTTGATGGCCGAATCGAGAACTAGCAAACCAGGTGAATGAATTCACAAAATTGGTTCCAAAACCCTAAACCACAATCAAGAATGAGATATACGCGTCAAAAGGAGTCAAGTGATACTCATATTGATAGGAATTCAATCCGAGGGTAAAATGTTAAAAAATTAGGTTATTTTTTGAAGATCTCAAATATGAATATTGAGCACAAAATTAGCTTTTACATGAAAAATGGAGTTCGTGGGTGAAAATTCCATCAACTTGAATAAAAATTGAGGGAGAAATCATCATTTAAAGTTTGAATCATGATCTTCAAAACCCATAAAAATTGAAAGATTGAAACCAAACATTTCAAGTGAAAAACATAATTTAAATACTGAAAATAAATAAATTTGTGTTTAGGAAGCTTACCAAAATGAAAATCCATGAAAAAATCTTGCTCAAAATTGCACCTCCAAGCTTTTGGAACACCAACAATTGAAGAAAATAGTATAGTAGTCAAAATGGGGAAGTAAGTGTATTTTCAGCAAATAAAGTAAAAGAAAAATGGATTGTTTACCCGTTGACCCAGCATTGACTGCAATCAACTTTCACTAACACCCATCAAAACACACTTTTTGACCCCCATAACTCATCCGGAACCCTATAAATATGAACAAAAAATGCAATTCTACCGAAATTTATGTTCCAGACGCAATAGAATCATCAGAATTTACATTATAAATTCTAAACTTCAAATGTTGACCAAGTCAAACTTATGAGTCAAATTTAACTGAAAATGCAACTTTGGGTCCAAAATTTTCATTTCAACTCCGAACTCAGTTTTGTCAGTTCTCCTAGACCAAATTTCGCATTTCAGACCTAATGGAATAGGAGAAATTGAATTACGACACTAGAAACTCAAGTTGACCTCGAAACTGAAAATTTCGAACTTTAAACCTTTTAAAAAACTCTTTCTTCAGTAAATTCCAACTTTTGACAAGGTTTTCAAAATTTTACTTTTCAACACATCCAAAAATGACTCAAAGCAACTTTTGAAAAAGGTAAAATGATAATTTTATTGAAAATGCCAAAAATGACCTTCAGGGTTATCACATCATTCGTCACTGAAAATCATGTTCATCCTCGAAGATAAAGCAAGGGAGGAGCCTCACTAAAAGTAACCAGGAGTCTAAAGCACAATTCTCAAAGTCATTAATTGCTTCCAAGAAGCCTCATCCAAAAGCTATACCATTATGAAGCAAAATGAAATTCTTCCCTCCAAAAGGAATTACCAAATAGGAAACTAGCCATGAACCAACACCCTCATAGCGTAGTGTACTCATCAGGATGAACTTCCACCCATGAGATCACAAGGCAACTCAGATATATTTTCGATGAAGGACAAGAGTGAATCTAAACTAATCATAGCCAATCGCAATATACAAACCATTGCAAATCTCATCTAAGTTCCATCCTCTTAACATAATTCTCCTCAAACTTAAGTTGCATAATTTCAATAATTCGACAATACATATTCATAAGAGAGAATACAATTTAATCTGACTCAAAGAAAGGTAATGACCAAAAACGACAACCAGTGAATGATATTTCCAAGCTTATAAAATCACAAATAACACTTGTCGGATGTTAGAACAGTAACTGAATCAGGTATAGTGTCTTTTCCCTGAGCTGCAAGTATACAATTAGAAATCAACCTAAACCACATGTAACCCTTTGAGGGTTACATTAACATCCGGTCAAACACTTGTGCCCTCATGCTAAACTTCAGAAATTCTTGATCACCCCATGAATTTAGTATACCATAAGCACATGACTTTTATTTACCATGAAGTATCTACATAACTCATAATGATAGTCTAAGTTTTTGTCAACGAAGTAATATCCATATCCAATCTAGAATCATCGATGGCACACATAAATCGTAATTCCTTTTTGTAATGCTTCCATGAGTCGCCTATTATGATGGAACTATCCAACCTAACATGTAACATAGAACTTCTCACATATCACTGCTTGTCATTCAACCCAAAGCAAACTTTCTAAAAAATAGTTGATAATCTTTCATAACCCGATGGTGAGTCATCCCACCTCACATTATCACTCAAACTCAAAAAGGAAATCCATACAATTTACAACTCTGAACCATGAATCTCTCTACATTATGTCTGATCTCCTTCACTTTTATTAACTTATACTTGTTGCCAATTTTGCAAAGATGTTTGAATACTTAACCCATACTCATGGCCCAATCTTAAATTCTCGAACTCTTTGATGCCCAAGGGTCATGTCCTTGCTCCTAACCCCTATATTGTCATGCAGATTGCCTTTCACTTCACACCAACTACCTAAATGAAACTTCATCAAGTTCTCTCACCATCCAAAAGTAACAATATCCATAATCAAAGCCATGCTCAACCCTCTTCAAAATGATCGGTAACCAACATAATCAATCATCTAATTTCCTGACTAGCCTATACCTTGACAAAATTAATTATCACAAATGCAAACTTACCATGGAATCCTAGATCCTGATTCACATTATGCAACCTATTCCCTTCTCAATCATGATTATTACATAACTTGAAGATCTCTAAAGATTGAATACCCTAGTTTATCATCAATCTCTTCCTCATATATCTTATCATGCCCGTCACTGGCAACCCAAGTCGTACTCATCACTGAAACGAAAGCCATAAAGAAATCCATTCGCACACTTGAACCAACTTCTGTATACTTCTCTCTCATATCTTATCCAATAATCTCTTAACCCTACTGATATAAGTGTAACCATATTACCATATGCCGAACAATGTAAATAAAATCATGCCAAACTGCAAAACTGATCTTGTAGTTGATATGATAACCCAATCTAAGTCATACCAACCAAATTTAATGGCTAAACCAATTATCCACATGCACTTTCTTACTAGTATCCCCATTACATCCTTACAAGTGAACTTGTCGAAACCTCATTAGTCTATATGCTTGTTATTTCAATATCAATACACTCCTCTTGGCTTACAATGAAGTCATCAGCCCCCATATAGATCTTTGGATAATATCCACACTTAAACATATTTATACCAACACAAAGATTCACCATTATGACTTTCCTTATGTCCGATTCCGAACTCCAGCATCCATAGTATCAACCAATTGGTTCTCCCTATATTTGAAGGTAATGCCAAACTACACTACTTGAGTAAGTGCAGCAACTGATAACGCCTTAGTAACTAGTATCTGTGCTTAAAGATCGATGCTTTTATCCTTATATTTTACCAAGACCATATCAGAAGACCCACCAGATTCAAAACTAGAATGCATCATACTCTTTGAGACGTTTGTGCTCGAATAGTACACACTTTTGTCTGATTGAATAGCTGTCACACACAATTGAATTGGTTCCATCTCTCAACAAGCAATATACCTTCTTAATAGACTAAAGGGGCAGAAAAAGCAACACAACTCATAATCCTATTCAAACGGGCATTCACCACCATAGTAGTTGTATCATAATAATTTGTACTATGCACCCACTCCAAGAAGACTTAGTAGAAGATATGATTTCAATGAACATAGTATCATACCTTATCGTACTTCAACCAACTCCAAATCTCTTCGAGTTATTGGACAAAACGAGGCAAACTACACATTCACCCATTAAGTTCATTACCTTTTTCTCAGAGCTAGATTGAATTATAAACCACACAATGACATCTCATATTCTCGCATAAAATACCAAGCATGATTCCCACTACTAAAGGATAACCTACTAGGATAGATATTTGCTCGGGCATAAGCATACATACGATCACACAATATTTAGAAATCTAATAATAACCACGCATGATAGGAATTGAAAAATAAGAGGGAATTTCCTAAAAGTCTCTGTAGTATCCACGGATAAGTAACAGATGTCTTTGCACCGATCCTTAAGACTCTACTAGACTAGGCTTGTACATATCTGAGACCTATGAACTTGTGGCTCTGATATCAAATTTTCATGACCCAAAATCCTTGGTGTAAAGCCACTCACCTAACACACTAAGGTGAGTCAACCCAAAACCTAAATAAGTCAACATAATAATTAAAACGAAAGATAAACAGTCTAAATAACATAGATAAATATAGAAAATCAAAACTACAATTTTTCCAAAACTAGTGTCACATGTACAAGCTTCTAATAATAGAACACTCAAATAAAATATTAGTCTCAATGTGTAGTCCTCAAATAGGAAAAAACATAAGGAATCTTTGAACGCCTGCTGAAGGTACAAATAGCCATCTTAAAAGTGATCTAGAAGCTCGATCCTGTAGTGAAAAATATCTAGCAAGAGGGATCGAGCTCACAACCTACAAAAATGTAGCAAGAGGTGAGCACAAAACAACAAGATACACAACAAATGGAACTAATCTAGAGTAAAACAATGAAGAACACAAGTACTCCTCAACTCCCAAACACAAATCATTGAACTATAATCCTGCACTGAAAAAATTCCAACACAATAATATATATATACAACAGCATATCTGAAACGACCCCAAAAAGTGCCCAAAAATGTTTCTCGAAAGTGCATAGAATCATAATTGCCATATATCTCAAAATCCATACGCGATATCGAAAATCAAACTTCATATTCTTGTTAAAGGGGGTCGTGAAAGATGGGTATACGTCCCCTTCTGTCACGCCCCAAACTCCCGTAGGGCGGACCGGCACCCATTGCCGATAAGGCTCGGGAGAACCAACCTATAACTATG
>JAPFFP010035873.1:0-15312 GCA_026153255.1 Solanum medicagineum | reverse complement strand
ATATCTTCCCGTTCATTTATTGAAGTTTTATATTTTCTAAGAGATAAATTACATACATATTTATGATTTTAAAAAGGACAATAGTGGAAAGTATGGTGTAAATTTTGTCTTTGAATACTTTTTTTAATATGTGTGTGTTACGTCACAAATTCAGTTAATATGCGACAGCAGGAGTATTTATTTCTTAATGAAAGGGTTCAATCCTATATGATATTGCTAATGTATCAATATACTAACGAAGTATTATAATACATATCATAAGAATTCTTAACTTGGTATTCCATCAAACACTTGGTGGGCACATATGAGGACATGTTCAAATCATGCAAAATGTAATAGTATAGATCATGAAATAGTGAAATCAATGCATCATAAAATTATGTAAATCAGCCAACCAACATTATGGTAAAACCCCTCATGGGTAACTTGTATATCATATCAAAACTTCACAATAGTTCATAGATCAATACAAGAAAAACACTTATTAAAGACCAAAAGTTAAGGACAAGTTATCAATATGGTCCCTAACATATTCATATAGGGATGATTTTATATACTGGTCTATAAATTTTTTTTCTTTGGGCTAAAAAACGCTACTATCTGGTCGTTGGCACTAAAATTTTAGCAGGAAATATACACGAATAGCGGGAATAAAAAATATTTCACCAATTAATAAAGACTAAAAGTTTTTCTCTCTCTTTCTATATCTCAAATGCCCCAAATTTCTGTTTTCTCACCCTTTCTCTAACCTAGAATTAGAACACGCTAGTACCCATTTGTAGCGCAGCTTCAAGGATATGTTGATCTGCAGCGCAGTATCAACAATATATGTAGCTAAACTTTTCATCTATCACTGTTAAGTTTCTTCCTTGTCTGATTCATCTATTTCTTCTTTCTTTTCTAGTAAAACCTAAAAAAATTCCAGCCATTTTTATCTTTGGAGGATTGAATGTTTTTTGATTAGACTCTTCAAGATACTAATTCCTTTGGTTTAGGACTAAAAATGATAGTATTGGTTGTAAAACTCGGGTTTTAAGGGTAAATGAGAAGGCATTGGAGAGTTTATTTTACCATTTTTCCTGCTAAAATTTTGTTATAAGTTGCTTGAAGTGTCAAATTTTCTTAGTCACTACAGTATATTTCCTATTAGATAATGATCTGGTTGGGTACTTTTACCATTAGAATATGTAATTTCAGTTCATGTATTCATGAGATACAAACGCTGACAAAGCTTTGTTTCTCCAGAAATTCTTTTACTTTTTTTTTTCAATAATAATAAATGTTTGATATTCAAGTTCCAATGAAGAGTACGATCCAGAAAACGAGAGTTCATGATTTAGCATCACATGAAGAAGGGAGTGTTTCAAAGTAATTGAATTTTTCATTCTTAGAATCATAATGCCTTTGTTGTATTTTGACTTGTGATTTGTGAATTTTATTTGACGCAGAAACTCTTGGAAGGTGATGACCTTTACAGAGTAAGAGTACCATCCAATGTATTAAACCTTCATGGCAAAGAATACGTTGTTTCCTCAGTTAAAGCAGTAAGTTTGAAATTGTTGTGTTTAAAAGTATAAGAATTTTGTGACTTGTATTGTTTGTACATTTGTAAATTCAAAAAGTAGTAGTTGAAATACATGAATACTTTGCCTTGGTGTGATCTGATGTATGCCCAGTCCTTTATGTCTTATGACGTTGAATCTTTTGAAATACTTAAAGTTTCCCAATAAATATTGAATTTGAGAAAAGTATTTAGTGAATGTTAATGGTGTTAAAGAACCATTATATCATATTTATAGAAACGCTCCTCTTCTTTTCTTTTGTTTGGAACGGAAATATTTTTTCCTTTGTAATATATTACTTTGTCTTCTTTGCATTACTCTAAATTAATAACTATAAAATTAATTTTACAAAATCGTCCACTTGAATATTATGTAATAATTGGTCTCTGTCAATCAATAATCTCTTTTGCCTTAATCAGGTGACAATGTTTTGTCTTATGTGCAAACCAAGTTATTTGTCCCTTTTCAAGTTCTTTTGTGAAGATTGTATAATAACTAGTACTCTGTCAATCAGTAATCTCTTTTGCCTTAGTTAGGTGACAATGTTTTGTCTTTTCATATACACTATTTTTTTATGATAAATTATTATGTGCAAACTATGTTAATGAAACGACCCTGGAAAGTTCCCGAAAACGTACCTCAGAAGTGCTCGGAATCTTGTTTTTCATATATTTAAAAATCCGTTTGAAATATCGAAAATCCAACTTCAAATTCTTGTTCAGGGGGTCTAAATTAGGGTGACAAGGGTCTAACCTCAAATTTAAAGCAAAGGAATCGAATTATGAAATTTGCACTTGGTGCAATTTCCAGAGATGATCCCGATCTCTCCGCGATGCGGAGGGGTTGTTTTCCTGCATTGACTTTTCTAGTTCACCCAGATTTTTCTAAGTGTTTGATCTAAATTTTTCCAAACGTATTTTCACCTATATTTAGCCTTATGTCACCCTCATATCACCCAAAAACATTCTCCAATATTTCTCCAAACACTTAGACTCATTTATAACCCTAAATTCAAGTCCCAAACTCAAGACCAATCTCAAGGATTTCTTCAAGGATCTCACCCAAGCTTCAAATCTCCATTAAAGTCTTCTCCAAGAACTTCATAAAAGCTAAGGTATGTGGTATTGAACCATTGGGTCCATCCACCCATGGTGTCTAAACACTCTTTTACTTAATAATGCATGATTTAAAGATGATTTTATATGTGGGTCTTGAATATTGAGAAATTTATTGCACAGTGATTTTAAACATGAATGTATGGTTGTTTAAGCATGTTTTGGGCTCCAAATCTTGGATCTAATATTGGAATTGATGAGGGGTTTTGATGTGAATGTCTTGGGGGTGTTGCAAAGTGTTGATTAAAGGTTTTACCACTGATTTTCCTACTGATTTCATCTCTTAATTGTATGCCTTTTACCTCCATTGTACACCCTCAAGGTGTTTGATAAAATGTCTGGTTATGTTTTCTTTGGGTATTGAAGGTTCAAAGCATGAGGTATGATATGTATGATGTTTTAATGATGAAATGAGCTTATGAATGTGATATATATGTATGTTTATTATATAATGTGTTGTATTAGACCATGTCTGGTCTAGGGGGCATAAGTGCCTGGACAACCATGTGAGGGGTGCATACCTTGCAACCAAGGATGTGTGACGATATGCTAAGAGGCTTGTTTGGGGTCCCTTCGGGTTTCCCATTCGCCGTGTCACATTTAGGCCCTAGGCTTGGATCGTGACAGTTAAAAGCTCATAAAATGGGATCAATGGCAAGTGAATAAGGTCCGATCACATTTCCTTTATTTTTGGGCTCTAAGACAATAGTAAAGCTTATAAAGATAACGTTAAAGATTGAATGTAAAATTATTTGCTGATATAAAGATTTGAAAAGCAAAGACTAGAGACAGATACTATCTATTTACAACTTGAGATAGCTTGGATAAAATCGCTCGGATAAACTTACAAACTGGCCAATCTAGATCCTATTAAAAGACTATCCTAGATTATACTGGGCTACTCTCTCTTGGCAACAGAACAACACAAGTTTCTAGTAGATTAGTGATAGTTTTGTTATTATTTTTACTCTGCGCATCGGATATAATGGAGAGTATACTCATGAGATATTGATTTTTGCAGGCCAAAGTTGTTTGTTATCTACAGTGAGCTCACAACTTTGAAATTTATAAAATACATACTTCTTAGAGATAATGCTATGTTTATTTGAATGTTAGTTATTTACTAGAGCAATTATGATCTGGAAGTCGATCCGGGGCAAGTGTTCGGATCTATGTTTATCTGGACTGTATTGCTATGTTTCTATGAAGCTCACTTTTAGATTTAGATTATAGCATATCTCAAGTCCACTTAGTTGTATTGTAGTAAGAGAACTTTAATTTCTTGTTATGTATTATTTTTATATTGTCCTAATTTTGTTGCAGGTTTAATATGAAACCATTAAAGGTTGAAAAGGAGGCGGCATCTAAGGTGAAATCTACTACCAAATATACATTTGTTGCACCAGGTGCTATCGGGAAGGGGCAAGGAAGAGGGCTAAGCTCTATGAGGTCTTTAGGGTTGTCTAGAACTGATATTCCATTTTTTCAATCTCCTAAAATGGGTATGATTATTCAATCTTATCGTGTTTTCAATTTTTACAACTAAACTTTATGCTAATTTTCTTATTAATATAATTTTCTTACCTAGGTATTGTGGCAAAGGGACGAGGACGATGTCTAAGATATATGGCTGATGTTCAAGAAGTAAGAACAACAAGCATAAATCCGTTGTATATTGAGAAAGGGCATGTTCCATCTTTTTCATCCACTAATGAAATTATGAAATACATCCAAGCGAATTCCGCAAGTATGATCTATAGTATATTATATTTTGAATTGAATTTAATTTACTACTTATATTTTTATTGATCTAATTTCTTTCAATAGGTGCTCAAAGAAATATGCGAGGGCTTACATCTATGCACTCCTTATAAGATTTTGAAAATAAGAAGCGATTAGTCAACCAAAATGCTCGTGATGCTTCTCAGTGTTTGTCAAGACCTTTCAAGAGTTTTAAGATCAACCACGCAACCTATTTCTCAAGGATTGGAGACAATGAAAGAAAGATTTTTGGTTCGTGAGAAAGCATATGCAAACTGATGTAGAGCATATGCAAACTGATTTTCTTTCTCTCAGTGATGATGTAGAGCATATGCAAACTGATGATGTTAAAAATTTTCTTTCTCCCGGTGATGGTACGAAGTCAACCCAAATATTTAAAACAAGCATGATTTCTCAAAGATTTTATTTTCTTAAGAATGAATTTTATTTAATTCCAATATAATTGATATGATTTATTGCACTAGGTATCTTTCAAGAATTACAAATAACAAAGAATCCTCCTTTGGTTCATGAGAAAGAAATGGTGCAAATTGACAGTCCAAATGCTCCTATTGACCAAGTCAAGCAGTCTTGCCGAACAGTTGAAAAAAGTTATCATTTCATTTCACAAATCTATTTGATTAAAATTTTAACATTTGTACAATGTTCTCTATGATTAATAATTAAGTAACTGTAGGTTCATTTGCTACTAAGAAAATAAAAAGGTTCGAGGAAGTAACAAGTGCAAACAAGTTGCATCTCTTGAAGTTGGACAAAAGCTAAAAGTTAACATTTTACAATAATCGAAAAGTTGGAAATAATAGTAATCTTTTCTCGAGACACTTGGGAAAATAAGTTCTGATCGTAATATGTGTCCCTTGGGAGTGTCACTGTGGAGTCACATTAAGGAAGAAAAGTTAAATCACATGTAGACTGCAGTCAAGGTATTGGATATATAAGACTACATAAAGTGAATTTAATAGTATGATATATTATCTCTTTTTTCTTCTGTCATAAGTAGTTTCTATGATCATCGGGAAACCAATCTATGTTTGATGAAATGCAAGATAAATTTGAGAGAGATGATATAGATAGTTATCAGGATAATGTTTTGGCATGGATGAAAGAGTTGTGGAACAAATGGAGAGGACAATTGTATACAAACTATGTAAGGGTAAGACAACTCAAGAGGCTCTTAAGGATATGCCTAAGGGGATAGACAAGAAGCAATGGGAATGGTTGGTAAAGGAGCATTTTTCTTCAAAAGGTTTTCAGGTTTGACATAATTCCTATGTATATACTTTTATTTAATTATATGGTCTTTTATTTGGTAATTTATTTGTAACATTTGAATTTAATGTTGTTACCCAAATATAGGCAAGAAGCAACAGGAACGCTACAAATAGAGCTAAGTTGAATATGTTTTATCATATTGGTAGCAAGCCGATTGAAGAGATCATTTATCAAAAGGTGTTATCATCAAATTTTTTTTCTTAATATTGATGAGACATCGTTTGACATGTTTACATTTATGTACACTGTGGAAAAGATGGCAAACCACCATATTGGATACTATTTTTTTGAGACTCACAAGAAGAACAATATACTTGTTGATTCTGAAGCAATCAAGAAACATGCACGATTGATTAATTGTATATGTTCTTTACTTGTACATATAATGAAATTTGACAAAAGTCTCCCCGTACACTTTGTAGGCTCAAATTCAAGAATTAATGCAATCGGAACCATCACTTCCTACAATAGAAATTATGGAAAAATGTTTTGACGTCAAAGTCGTAGCAATGTATTTGGTTGGAGGTGGAGTCAAAGTGAACGACTTGAAAGGTGGGACTTCCTCAAAAGCAGATTTATTGGTTGAGCTACGTTCAACTCGAATTGAAAATCAATCTTTGAAGGATCGCGTGTCTACCTTTGAAAATGAGATGAAAGAACTGAAGCAATTCAAAGAATTTATTTTAGCACAATACTGATGTCCAACCTCCAGTTCACGATCAGGAGAATGACTATTCAGATTCTTGAAAACACGTGTATAAAAGCTTACGTAAAGATCAATTTAATTTTCTGGTTGTGTGCTTTGCTAGAAAGAAGCTATTCGACAAATTAAGGAGGCTACTACCAGCGAAGCCCGCTTGCTTCGGCAAAAATGTTATTAGTTCTTGGTTGTTTTCATGTGTTACAAATGTTGTCTTTTGGTGTATATGTTTGTATGTCTGCATATAGACATATATATATATGAGCAAAATTTTACCTAAAGAACAATTTACTTCGCATGTCTATATGATGTATATGGATGTATATTCCTCTTGTATCGATTTTGCTGAATATTGTAGATTTTCAGGTTTATTTTGGGTGTTGTGTGTAGGAATCCGAATAAATCTAAGGATGTTGATTTCTTCTGTATGTGTTTTGCTGAGATTAGTTTTTTTTTTTGGGATATTGATGGAGTTTGATTGTTGACCTTACTGGACTAGAAGATATAACGTTAGGCATAAAGATAAGCAAAAATATAGTACTTATTTAATAAAAGTGAAAGTAAAGAGGGGGTTTGGGGGATTGGGAAGGGGATAATAGGGTCTTAAAGTGTTGACGAAGCTGGAATTAATTGATTTTTCTCAAATTACTCCAATTTCTCTAAGAAAATTTTTTATTTAACTGCGAAGAAGAAGATTTCATAATTTAAAATTGATGTCTGATAAATGAATCTTGACAATCTAATTGATAATTTGATAAAGGGGATATTTTGAAGAAGTCTGTTGCTGAAAACTTATGACATCAAAACACAAAATAACAAAGAATACTGAAACTTTTTATTGCACATGTTTGCTGAGTTGACGATGATTTCCCTCCTTCGGTTCTTCTGTTATTGTCATTTTTCGCATTTTACATGTTTACGACCTTTTGCATATTGAGTATCTCATAAGAATTCTTGGCCATGAATTTGTTAGAACATTTTCATTTTGTTGGCTCTCTAAGGATCCCATTTTTTATCCTTCCACAACTGGTAGGAAATTTTGATGCTTCTTGACATGTTTTGGGAGCTTTACACTAGGAAACTTCTTGTCAAATTTTCCACCACTAGCTATTATTTTGGGGGCTTTAAAATTTCCTTCAATTTATTTTTATTTGTTTTCTTAATGAAAGTTTTATTTCTTTTACAGATTTTGGATGTTGAAGTTTACAAGAACCAGATTTTGACAACTTAAAGACTGGCAATATTTTGCTAGAAAGGTCATGACAATATTAGACTATAATTTCGAGATATATGTGATTTTGTTGTAAGGATTTATGAAGACAACATTAGCTTGCATGATGTATAGATATGGCTGAGATATGATTACATGTAAAATCATTTATGGACCATCCTAAAATTGGGCACAAATGATTTAGGGACTGGCTTTAAACTGGACTTATAAATGATTTAGTGACCAGGTTTAAACTGGTTTGAAAATGTAATTAAAGACTAGATTACTAGCCACTAAATTCATGTTTAGGTACCAGAAATATGGTCCCTAAGAGCTATTTAGGGACTAGTTTTTAACTGGTCTTGCAAATGCTTTAGAAACCAGCCCATAATCTCGTCTTTAATGGCCTTCACGATGGAGGCTTTAAAGACCAGTTTTTCTACTCACTATTGTCCTTTAGGGACCGGATTTGAGCTTTTAGGGATCATTTTTCCCTTTGTGATTGAGCAGTTTTCTTGTAGTGAATTTCATAGCTTGAATCTTGTATAGTCTCAATAGACAAAGATTAACTCAAGTATAAGCTCAAAATAGATATTTATGCATAATCAATAATATTTGACAAAACCGAAATATATCTCATGCTTATATTTCATAATAGATACCCATAAGAAATACATCTTGAAATCATGCAATTTTCATAAAAAGGAAGATTGGGCTTCATGGGTGAAAGGAATCCATGAATGAAACGCACATACCTTACACTTTGGATTTCTTGAAATTGAGTTGAGAAAAACTTGAAGCTTGAAATGGGGTCTTGAAATCCACAACTTGTTCTTGAGTTTCCTTAAATTATTATTGGGGTTTGGTAGAGGCTCTTTGGAGAATTTGAGAGTATATTCCAATTGGGAGGAGTGAATTTGATCTCTAGGAATAGAGTTTTGGTCTTTAGGAAGTGTTAAGATAGCATTGAAATCCCAAAAAGACCAATGAAAATAACTAAATTTATGAAATACCACTAATGAAACGAAATTTGGCAAAAAACTGTATATACAGTTGCACAAATAAGTTCTATGAAAAAAGGGCATAACTTCATCTGAACTCTAAATAAGGTTAAACCAAGTGCATTGAAAAGCTAAGTCGAAAAGCTATAGTTTGGTAGGTCATGTGCCACCCAGTACATTGTGAGTTAAGAGATATTCCCCTTTAAAGTTGACCCTCCTACCGATACTTGTGCAAAGCTTAGCAAATCGGAAATTCCTTTGAACTTGACTTGATGTAGGGGACCTATGATGGTCTTTAACAACATGAATAAGCTTGGCTTTGATTTGAATGAGAGCTTGAAACTTGAATGAATTTCTTGAGATCCGGAATGAGTTTGGGACACTTTAATTTGGGTGAAATATTTGGCTAAGTGTTAGAGAGGGTTTTGGGGAATTTCTTGAATGATATGGGATTGAAAATGATAAGTATAGGTGTTTTTATGCATAGGAATGCTTAGGCCCAAGACCTAAAAGTCTTGGGCCAAAACAACAAAACTGTGTGAAAATAACACTGGTCCGCGACCCACACTGTTTTGCACAAACTTGGGAAAATCAAATTTTACTATGGTTGCTCTAAAATTGGGGTTAGACCCATTTCCCACTCAGTTTTTCCCCCTGAACAAGAATATGAAGTTGGATTTTCGATATCACGCACGAATTGTGAGATATATGGAATTTACGATTCCGGGCACTTTCGGGGCACTTTTTGGGGTCGTTTCAATATCTCCTCCTTGGGAGCATTCACTCTCGAATATGAAACAAATGCATATAGGAGAAGTAGTCATGACAATTTCAGCCCATACAAGAATGCAACAATTTGCGTAAACATTATTTCAAAAATCTCAACATAAGTATTAAAATCAACATGAACTTGTCAATATAAATATGAACATATGCAAATGACATGAAGGCTGAGACTTAAGATGTGGAATCATTGAATAGGATTTGACATGTTATCATAAGCTTGAATAGAATGAAAGAGGTACTGATATTGCTTCTCCATGCCCGCTCCGGCTCCCCGAGAGACACTTTCGAATTGACGATTCTTCTAAAGGACCTTGACGAACACTACATCCTCATTAATCAACGCTTCCACCCTTCCATCCAATACCTCCACTCAACCCAGAAGCATGAAGAAGCGGACGAATCACATCCATATTCACAGGCAACTCCAATTCGTATGCAACCTTAGAAATCCTCCCCCAACACTCTATAAGGGCCCACAAACCATAAACTGAATTCGCCTTCTTGCCAAACCGTACCACACCCTTCAAGTGTGGGACTTCCAAGTGAACCCAATCCTCAGCACAAGCACACGTAGCATTCGAGAAAACCTCTACTCTACCATCCCTCACCAAGACCTCCAACTCTATCAAGACGGAAATCAAGCCCTTGCTTAACTAGACCTCTTCAACCAAAGAAGATTCGGAACCATCAAAGCCACTACCCCACCCTGCTCACTTAACCCTACCTCACCTCCTTCGAAATTCACAACATCACCCTTAAATGATTTACAAACTCTTCCTCACTTTCGGAAACAACCAACACATCAACAGCAAGGACTACCATAAACGTAACAAGATAGGCATTAAAGACCCTATTCATGAGACCCATAGACATAACCGGTGAATAAGTCAAAGCAAAGGACACCACCGCAAATTCAAAATAATGGAAAGGACATTCAATAACTCATTAATCACCGTAAAGAACTCAATAGAAATAACTTAGGTTCAACACCCCTAACTCTTACAAGATGATAAATGCAACCCTTAGAGATCAATTGTACCTTAAGACAAGAAATGGACTTACCCCTTCACAACCACATTACTAGCCCCCACTCAAGGACGGTTTAATAGGGAATTAGAATTTAACTCTATGGACCCTACAATCAATAGAGACACAATACCCAAGCAACTAATCCATCCCAAGTATGACATCAAAGCCCACCACATCAAACCCAATAAGTCACAAGGCAAGACCTAATGCAATATGAGCACGAAATTATAACTATGAACTTTCTAGAAATAATAGACTCAACAAAGGGGTAGACACTGAAGTTTCACATAACAACTGTGGACACACAAGAAGCCCACTAGCAACAAAAAGGAATAATGAAAGGAAATAGGAACACCCGAACCTTCCCATGCTTACACATCAAGGTCAAAGGAAACTTCAACATACCGGTAGCCACATGCACTCCTTGAGCCTCTTGATCAACACCTTTAACCTTGCTGCGTTTATGAGGAAAATCCATCCACTTATGCCCCTCTTCACCACAACCAAAGAAAGCATTGGTGCCCCTCAAACATGGGCCTCTTTGCATCTTACCACACCTTGGGCACATAGCATTGGGCAACACTATACCACCACCTTTGGGACTTTGGAACTTTCCATCAAAACGGGCCCTCTTGGCTACTTTCTCCTCCCTCTTACCACTTGAAGTCTCGGGGGCACTCACTTGTTGATTGAGTTGAGTTGTCAACTTTGTCACCGCTTTGGCCAATATGCATAGAGCATTGTGAACCTCCAAATTCGATATATCACCGTCCTGAGTAGCTTGAGACATATTCTAAAATGCAATGTTTAAAATAAGAAATAAGCCTTAGGGGACTTAACTCTATCGCACGACATAGATCAAGAAGAAGGGAAACATTTCCTAAAATACCTCATAGCCTCTCATTTATAGTCGTGACGCTTGACAACCATGAATAAGACTCTAGTCGGCGTGGTGTTTTGGACGTCGAGGAATATTAACAACTTAGTGCTCTGATATCAAGTTTGTCACAACCCAAGACTAGGGCCTAGACGTGACATGGCGAATGAGGATCCCGAAGGGACCCCAATAAAGCTTTTTAACATATCATTACACATACTTTGACGTGGAAGCAATAAAACAATAATAAGAGATAGTAGAATGGAGAATACAGAGCTAAGGGACACCTTTCAGGTTGGTAGAATCACCCATCATAAAACATCAAAAGAGTTAAAGGGAGTCAAGGCTCATAGCATCATTACATACTTGTCCAACAACACCTCTAAACATAGAACTTAGCAAGCCCAAGACAAGAAACCGGGCTCACCCTCATAATAATAACAATAGGTAATTCAAAGATGTAGTCTAAAAATAAGCATGAAAGAAGATAGATATTGTCCCCAGACATAAGGACTCACCAAAAGCTAACTTGAACAATACGTTTAGCTACATGGAGGAGAATCGATAGGAGCTGTGGTTCTGACATGGTAATATCATGTAGGCATAGAGTATGCGTTAGTATGTTTGAATGTACTAAGTATGTGGGATGCAATGCAACAAGAGATAGGCAACATAGTCAAAGTGCATAATGATAATCAATAGATAGCATAATGACAATATGGCATGTATGATCAATGCTTAAGTAAATCATGCTTTTCAAATCATTTAGCTTACATAGAACATAATATATAAGTGTGGAAAGAAACCTCAATCGACATATAACAAGACCAAGTGAGCTACAACTTGGAATCCCGATGTCTACCCTACACCGGAAGAAATGGGGACGTTACGTGCCAAGGTTAACCTCTTAATGCCTAAGTGGATCCACTAAGCCTTGTGTGAACTAGGTACTCGCCTCTAGTTCTTGCACTTGAGTTTCAACACCTAAGCCTAGGGCCTAAACGTGACACAGAGTATAGGGAACCTGAAGGGAACCCAAGCAAGCGTCTTAACATATCATTACACATACTTGGTCATGGAAGCAAGAAAACAACAACAAGAGATAGTAAATAAGGGTGCTCAGGGCTAAGGGACAACTTTCATATCATAAACAACAAGAGTCAAGAGAGAATCAAAGCTCATAGCATAATACATAACATGTCCAACAACACCTCTACTACATAGAAAAGAGCGGGGGCTAAGACAAGCAACTGGGCTTACCCTTATAGTCAATACATACACAAAAGAAAGATAGTCTTAAAACATAGCATGATCATAAACATCGTCCCTAGAATGGAGGACTCACCAACAAGCTTGGGAGAAATAGTACTAGCCATGTGGAGGAGGATGCTCAAGTGGGGCTCCGGTTCCGACATGGTAACATCATGTAGGCATAGAGTATGTGTTAGTACGTTGAATGTACTATGTATGTAGGATGTAATGCAACGAGAGATAGTACCATAAACAAAATACATTACAAAGGTAATGAATAAGCTTATAGCAATATGGCATATGTGAAAGGTGCTTGAAGTAAAATCATGCTCATATAGAACATATTGCATGTCTAAGGAGTGATCATTATAGAGATATCCAAGGCCTAACACCTCCTTGGAGAGGCGAATGAGGTACAAAGGCCTCAATTGGTTGATAAGGTACAAACCCCTCAACATGGCTATCAAGGTAAAAACCCCTCACATGGTTGCACAGGCCTACCACCTCCTGAGTGAGGCAATCGAGGTACAAACACCTCAACATGGTTATCAAGGTACAACCCCTCAACATGGTTGTACTGGGCTGCCAGCTTCCTAGCGAGGTGATCGAGGTACAAACCCCTCAACATGGTTATCCGGGCCTACAATCACTCAAGTGAGACTTCGTCAATTCCCAAAACTATATTGATTTTAATATATACATACATTCCTTTCATCATCATAAAGTCAATCAACACTTAAGACATGCATTGGACCTTCAATTCCTCAAGAAAACATAATCGGACATTTTGTCAAACACTTGGCGGGGGTATAGTGCTAGTGTAAAGTCATGCAATTCAAGAGTGGAATAATGCTAGAAAGGTAGTGTAAAATCATCAATAGATACTTGGTAACACCCTCAAGCAATATACATCAAAACCCTTCATCAAATCTCACAATAATTTTAGATTCATAGTTCAAAACATACTAAAATAATCACAATATCATAAAATCCAACATAGTGTGTATTGAAATTTATAATATGTAAGACCCATGAGTAAATCAACTTTAAATCATGCAAATTTAGGTAAAATGAAGCTTGGGCATCATTGGTGAAAGGAACCCATGAAAGAAACTCACATACCTTGACTTTGGAGAATAACTTGATGATGATTGGAAATGGAGACTTGAAGTATGAATGAGAACCTTAAGATCCGGATGAGTTTTGAGACTTGAAATTAGGAGTGAAATATTTGTCTAAGTGTTTGAATGAGTATTGGGGAATGTCTTGTGTGATATGAGGGTGAAATATGGCTAATTATAGGTATTTTCATGCATGAAAATACGTAGGGCCAAGTCCCAAAAGTCTTGGACCAAACTTGAAAAACTGGAAGCATTTTATACTATGGCGTGCCCTTGGCGCGTTGCGCCAAGCGCGCAAAAAGCTCTCTGGAAATCATATTTTGCGATTTTCAAATTTTGATACGGTTGCTCTTAAATAGGGGTTAGACCCATTTCTCACTCAATTTTACTCCCTAATCAAGAATATGAAGTTAGTTTTTCGATATCATGCACTGATTTTGAGATATATGGAAATTACGATTTCAGGCGCTTCCGAGGCATATTTCGAGCTCTTTTTAGGGTCGTTTCAATATCTCCCCCTTGGGAACAATCGTCCCCGAATGTCAAAGAAATGTATATGAGAGACGTAAACATGACAATTTCAGCCCACATAAAAATGCAACAATGCACTTAAACATCATTTCAAAAACTCAACATAAGTGTAAAATCATCATGAACTTGTCAATTAAAACATGAATATATACAATGACATAAGGGCTGAACTTAAGACCTGAGATCATATAAAGTACATAGATCAATACCTTTGGCTTGAGTAGAGTGGAAAGATAAGGATATCACTTTTGCATGTCCGTCTTGGCCTCCAAAGTAGTACTTTCACCTTATTGATTCCTCCAAAGGACCTTAGCTGAAGCCACATCCTTGTTCCTCAACCTCTTCACTTATCTATCCAAAATCTGAACCGGAACCTCTTCATTAGTCAAATTGTCTTCAACAACACCCACAACATCAAGAGACGCAATAACATTAGAGTCTCCCACATATTTCCTCGACATGCATACATGAAACACTAGATGAACTAAGTCCATTTCACTAGGCAATTCCAATTCATAAGCTACCTTGCCAATCCTCCTCATAACCCTATAAGGACCCACATATCTAGGACTAAACTTTCCCTTCTTACCAAAATGAATCACACCCTTCATGGGTGACACCTTAAAATAAACCCAATCACCAACTTTGAATTCAAGATCCCTTCTCCTCACATCGGCATAGGACCTTTGGAGACTTTGGGCCGTTTTCGACCTTTCTCTAATCATCCTAAACTTCTCAAGAGCCTCCATAACAAGATATGGTCCCAAAAAAGCCACCCCTCCAACCTCAAGCCTGTAACACCACACACCTTCCAATACTAGTACAATACAAATGAAACATGACATGATTTGGACCAATTGGCGCTAAATTTTTAAAGTGCTTGAATCTTGTGTTAAGGGGCTATATGTGCGTCTAACGCTTAAGGGGATTGAGGGTATACATGTTTTTGGTTGAATTAAGGAGATTACGGCCTTAAATGAAGTAAAATAATTGAGGTACTTGTAGGACTTAGTAAGCAAGTAGGTGAGTTACCTACTTGCTTAGCTCAAAATCGCGAACTAAACAGAGACGAGGC